>SSNR01001605.1:27-12778 GCA_006937965.1 Callopanchax toddi
ATTTCTGAAATAAAACTTTTACTGTGGGTAAAAATGAATTAAAATGACTTAATTTCATGTTATTTTCAACATTTACTAAAGAACAAAGCCTGCTGGGTAATCTGTTGATCCAATCAGTTTAATTGTGATCATAAACGTCGCTTTGGCTCACGGATCTTTAGCTAACATTTTAGTGGTGAAAAACTCAGCGAAAATGTCCAGTAAGCCCTAAAGTGGTTCTCAAAAAAGGAAAGGAGGAGACGTCTGTACCACATCAAACCGGACTAAACTGGATTTATTTTAAATTCGGCGGCGGGTCTGACGGAGCGAGTGGTTCTACTGAGGTCCCCCTTCAGGCCGGTCCACCTGCTTCTAGCGGTCTCTACGACTCGGTCGGACCGACACCGGTGGCATTATCATCATCCTCATCATCTCAACTGTCTGCACTGAAAGGTTTGGAGCAAAATGCAGTCAGGACCTAACTCTGATAAAGTTCTGATCGGGGTCTCATGGAGCTGAAGACCTTTAGGGGACAGGAGGACCGTTTGAGTGGACTGGATGAGAACCACGTAGGAAACTGGATTTCACTTCTCTCATCATGAGTTTGCTGAGCAGAAGACACGCAGAGTTCAGTTCTAAACTGGTGAGTAAAACCTTCCAGTTTGCTCTGGGAGTGGACCAGGACGAGACACACACCCTACCCCCCCTGGACCGGGTTTCAGGGTTACGGCGGTCTCCGGTCCTGATCCAGACTCAGTGCAGGTGATGTCAGCGAGCGACTCGCGCAGACTTTTGTCAGGGGAGGGGGGGAGGGGGGAGTCCGGACTCGGTACAGAGCTCGCGCAGGCGGATCCTGACCTGTGTTAGTCCGGTAAAGTTGGCAAAGTAAACTTTACCGGACTACAGGGTTCACCTTCTGGTCAGGACAGACTGGTCTGATGTATTTTGTGGTGATTATGGAAACCAGAAGTCAGAAAACACAGGATGGATTTATGGCTGTTTTAGGAGATCCAGATCTTGAGGAACTTCTTTTCAAACAGCCTAATTTTTTATTATTTTTCTTTATATTTAATAAACCTGCTCAGAGTAACTCATTTTACTCAGTAAATAATCCATGTGTGATTAATGGTTCTGCAGTAATTCAGACCAGACTCCATTAAACTCAAACTTTGCAGCATTAATGGTTTCATTGTTGTGAAATCAGAGTTCAGATTATTATGAAATGATGCTGAGATTTGACATAGTCAATTTAAGTGACCAGAATTCTTAAAAAACAACATAGCACCATAACTTGTGTGTGTTTGTGTGTGTGTGTGTCCTTATATATATTTATACGTGTTAAAATGGTTAAAGAACTGTTAGACATCTGAATCTGAATTAGGCAGATATCAAAGACTGAAGAAACCACATAAAGTCGCTGACTAGACAAATCTAGTTATTATTATTTATTTAGTACTGATTAACTTGTTTTTGTATTAAGTCTTAATTTATTTATTGTTTTTTCTTATTATTTTGTGTTAGACAATAAAAAATAAAGAGATTTGATAAGATTAGAATTTTTAACAACGCTTTCTTTGTGAGCGACCTGATGCGGCCCAGCCTCACCCAGACTCGGGCTCCAGTGGCCCCCAGCTCATTTGAGTTTGAGACCACTGATCTACATGCAGTGGAAGGTAATGTGATGGATACATGGAGAGATATCATCTATCTGTATATTAACCCATCCATCCATCATTTATCAATCATTTATCATCCATCCATCCATCCATCCATCCATCCATCCATCATTTATCAATCATTTATCATCCATCCATCCATCCATCCATCATTTATCAATCATTTATCATCCATCCATCCATCATTTATTCATCCATCCATCATTTATTCATCCATCATTTATCATCCATCCATCATTTATTCATCCATCATTTATCATCCATCCATCATTTATTCATCCATCCATCATTTATCAATCATTTATCATCCATCTATCATTTATTCGTCTATCATTTATCATCCATCCATCCATCCATCCATCCATCCATCATTTATTCATCCATCCATCCATCATTTATTCATCCATCATTTATCATCCATCCATCCATCCATCCATCCATCATTTATTCATCCATCCATCCATCCATCATTTATTCATCCATCCATCCATCCATCATTTATTCATCCATCCATCCATCCATCATTTATTCATCCATCCTTCCATCATTTATTCATCCATCCATCCATTATTTATTCATCCAGCATATATCATCCATCCATCCATCCATCCATCCATCCATCCATCCATCTATCCTTCCATCAATCAATCATTTATCATCCATCCATCTATCCATCCATCCATCCATCCATCCATCCATCCATCCATCCATCCATCCATCCATCATTATTCATCCATCCTGACGCAATCATCTTTATCCATCCATCCATCCATCATTTATTCATCAATCCATCTGACCGTATATTAATCTATCATATTTACTTACAGTATATTCAAATCTATACACACACATATATATATACCAGAGGGAGCTTGAGCACATGGGGAGTTCCTATTCATTAGTTTGACTCCTACTTCCACCTGTGTGCTTCGATCTCCTCCTCCCTCCTGCAGCAGGCAGCGGACGCTGCATGACGCGTGCTTTCCTCTGCTCGGTGCGCGCGAGAGAGCGAGCTCTCCAACTTCTGATGTTAATAATCTAGTTTGTTAGAGTGAATCTTTATCAGGAAACTTCTCAGTTCGCTTCAGTTTCTGAGCGGAGCACTGCGGGTCTTGGTTACTGTGAGCGCGCAGGACTTGGGCAGCGCACGCGACTTGTGCGCGCTCCTCCGACACAGTTTGGAACCACGCATGAGTTTACTGCATGACCCAGACAGAACCTGACTCCTCTCTGCTCTGTCTGACTACAGGAAGTGAAACATTTGGCGCTGAGTGACGTTTCTCCTCTGGAAAACCACTTCAGTCCGGGTTAAACATGCACTGTAATGCGCGCGTTACTGACATTGTACCGAGTAAAATATTACAGATTTTTTTTCTGTAATGCCTTACATTACTGCGTTACCGCAAAAAGCAATGCATTACAGTAATTAATTACTTTTGTAACTCGTTACTCCCAACACTGTTTACAAGTAGACAACTTAAGGTACAAGACACAAATAGGCCTACTTATTTACAAGTACACAAATTAAGTTACAAGACACAAATACTTTTGAAACAATAATACCTTCATACTCTTCAGCCGTCCTGTAACTCCTCCACAGCTTCGAAGGCTGGTGTTTCCGGTTTCGCGGTTCAGAGTTCCATCAAAACATCCATAGGCGTGTGTGAGTTTGTCGGGTGTGTATCTGATGTGTGTGGAATTAGTTTATCAAAGTGTATTTTTGTGCATCAGCACTAGAAAAACGCGGAAATGTGGGGCAGACTACAAATGGTGGCAGAGCTACAATTCGTGGGGAAATGACGTCACTTTACCGTCCATGCAGCTTATTGGATGAAAGATAATCACGTGACGGTTCATGTTGACAACGTGATGACGTTTAATACGTGTGTGTGTGTAGCGCTGTGAGCTGCACATCAGACAGACTTGTCTGTGTCGGGAGGAAAACGCTTTTGTTGTTTGCGCATTTTGTTTGTTTTTTGCAACAAAAATAGTGGCAGAACGTGGCGCTCTGAGACATGTTCTGTGTGTGAGATATAAGTATAACTCCTAATATGCAAAAAAAATGTTGGTTCTATCTTATGTGGTTGGAGTTCTACACGCATTTGAACACAGATATCCAAATGGGAGCGCCAGCGCTCCCGCCGGTCTTAAAGGGTTTAACAAACAATACAGAACATGCAAGCATCATTATTCATTTGTCATTAAATAACCATCAGTAATATTTCAGAATGTAGCTTAATCATGATCTAGTCACTGCTGGAGGGGATCAGAAAAACAGATCATTCAAATAAATTAGTAAACAGATGTTGCTGAAGTGACTGATAAAGACCAGTCCATTTTAGATGCCATATAAGAAGTAACTTACATCAGCTGACCAGGAAGTCCTTTCAACATCAGCATCTGAACATCAGCATGGCTCTGAGGTCTAGGTAGTAAAATGACAAATGAAACAACTGCTGAATTAAAACTCAAAGTTAACAGAAATTTTTAATTTGTATATCTAATACAGCAGCATTGTATGTAACATATACCGGTACATACAATGCATACAATGCTGCTTCACAAGTTCCCTTACTTTGATAAAAATATCTCCACAATACCAGAACTGTGTCAGTTGGATGCTTCTGATTCAGGTCTCTGTCCACGTTTCTGTTGAACTCCACAAACTCCTGAAAGACAGAGAAAACTATTTTTACAGTTTAGGTAAAAGGACAATGACCTGCATCTGAATATTATACGAATCAATAGAAAGAAACAAAAATGAATTTATCTGATGTTTGGAGAGCTGACCACACTCCATCTCCAACTTTTATTCTCTAATCTGTTCTTCTAGACTCCAATGTTCACAAATAATCTGCAGTTCAGAAGATCAAACATTTAGCTCAAATTTCTGTTAGTAAATGGGTCTAAACACAAAACCAACTAGTGTAATCAGAAAGTAGCAAGTAAAATTATTTATGAAGCTCCTCTTATGTATCGCAAACTGCTTAACAGGACAACGTGGTAAATAAAAAACAGGTTTAACATCACCACCCAAAGAAGTCAGAGTTACGTCAAGTTCTCTTCTGAGATTTCTGAGGTGTTTCATTACTGAAACACTTCCCTTTAACTCTCAACGGCATCAACGCTAATCCATCCAAACCCTCAGGAAAATACTTATTCAGACTTCTAGCAAGAAACTGTTTTACTAAGGGGTATCTTTCTCTGTCTGGGTGGAGTTTAGGGGATTTAGAGCATGAATAAGCAAACACACACTAAGTGGGTTTTTCTGTATGCTGTCAGTTGTGTGTGACAACAGCTGAGGACAAAAAAAAAAATCCAGGAGTCTCTCTCTTTTATCCCGAGAGAGTGGAGCAGCTTTTGCACCACTGAAGAAGTGAATTTGCACCACAACGTGCACAATAACACGTCTTTAAATATTAATAAAATCTGCCTGGTAACCAATCTCAAGCTCTCTGCGGGATGCTCTGAAGCTGGGAGAGGTGAAAACACGTCCAGCTTTAGAGGGAGGTCAGCTGTTCAGTCAGATGTGTGAAATTATGGAGTGAAAAATCAAGAAGTGGACCATTAGAAGAAACTTCAAAGACAGACCTAAAACCGATTCCTGTCCTCTCTGCTGCAGCTTCCTTTCTGCCCTTCGTCCAGTCGACGATTTCCTCCTGTGATCACCTGCAGGGGGAGGCTGGAAGTGAAGCTGGTGTGTCAATGGATTGATACACTCTGGTGGGAATCGCTTTTAAGACTCATAATCAGGTTCCAGCAGCCCGGCAGCACTGAGGTCATTTTAGCACCTCGGTGAGAGCTGGCAGATGGAAACATCCCACAACCAGGAGAAAAGTTCCTCCTCTAAGCTCCCTCAAAACATCCTATAAAGGGAGATTTGGGTCATTTTGATCATCAGTTTTTTTCTACAGGAAGGACCACACTCACTGGTGACATCACCCAAAGCAAATGGAGTCTGTAGAAACAGGAAGTCATCCTCTGACTGGAGAGACAGAACAGGAGAGACACTGTGGCAGATCAGTGACAAATCATCAGCTAATTTTGGGGTATTTAAAACAACGAGTAATACGGGATTATTAGAACGCTCTATTAGCTGTTTGTAAAACATCTATGAGAGGGTTTGTTTAGTTAATGGTGTGTATCCTTGGTTCGTACAGTAATATAGCAATTTTGACTTTGGTTGAAACAAACTAAAGAAACCGTCTCATGCTAAATTGTCTTGCCTGTCTGTTCCCCTGTGTTTTCCATGTTCCATCTCCTGTGTCCTGCACTAATCCTCCACAGGTGTGTCATCTCCCTGATCACCTCCCTATACTGTATATGCTGTTTAGTTCAGTCCAGTGTTGGGTAAGATTAGGGGTGTCACATTAGCGCGTTAATTACAATTAATTAATTACAGCCCTAATTAACGCATTATGTTTTTTAATTGCATTAATCGCATTTTTAATCACTTGACCGTTTCTGCATGCAGTCTGCTGCTGCAGTGATGTGTGTGCGCTGAGCTGGTCTCCTTGCAGTGTTTGTGTGTCACTGAGCAGCTCTGTGAGGCTCAGGGCCCCTCACTTTCAGGAAGTGATCACGTGACCTGCGCATGATGCCAAAACAAAACAAACACAGCTGATGCCTGGTGTTATGATACCAGCATCACCTTTTAGAGCGCTATTTATCTGAACCCCGCTGCAACAGGAAGTGCAAATAAAACGACCTTCTCATTTCACGAGCTACTCGACCGGAACACCGGCAGTCCAGCACAGCTCTGATCACTGATTACAGTAGTACACGTAACTGTCAGCCAGTTCGGTGCGCAATCGGCCGGCTGACAACTTCCACCGCTTGTCGAGCACAGCGCTGATCACTAGTAGCAGCCTACACTGAGTGATCTGATGGCCTACAATGGTTTATATTCAAAATAACGGCGCGGGAGCGACGTGGCGCATCGCTAATGTCTCCGGTGTATTTCAGCCTTAACTATTAGCAGTGTTGGGCAAGTTACTTCAAAACTGTTATTTATTACTTGTTACTGCAGGGGTTAAAGTTCTCCGTCGTGGGGACGGAATTCCATCAATTGGAACAAAAGAGAAAAAGTTCCATCAGATCAGATCTCTCTCTCTCGCTCGCTCGTAAATAAAGATACGTGAGAATAATGAAGGTCATGGGTGTGATTTTCCGAGCAGCGTTCTATTGCGCGCTGCTCAGGAACGGGTCCTGTACAAGTCTGGCCAAAACCATGGTGCGCCCGCGGCGCAGCGCAGATATCTCTGGTGTTCAGCGTTTAGCGTGAACGGAGGTGACAAGTCCCCACTAATACCCAGCAGAAAACAGCGCTCCACCAATAAAACTACAGCACCCCAGTGGAACAAGGTGCTGCTGTGTGAGGAGCTGTGTTCAGGTGAAGGAGGCGTGATCTGGATAGACCGATCCGGAACGAGTCTCTCAGTCCAGGATGTACGCTAGCGGTTAGGGTGACCAGATGTCCCGTTTTCTGCAGGGTTGTCCCGTATTTTCATTACGGTTCCACAAATTTAGACACTGTCCCTTAAAGAGCATATTTTAAGTTAGACACTTCCTTAAACAAATGTTTAGAGAAATATAATAGAAACTTTTTCTGAATAAAAATTCACACAAATTCAGCTTATTTAGGCTCTTGGACTCGTTTTTGTGAGAATTGTCAATTTTTTCACCAAACCGGAAGTGACGACAGTTCAGGGAGACCGTTCGTTCTCTATATAGAAAACGGATCCACTGATCACTACTTGTGACGAGCAAAACAAACCCCCAGAGTGCCGTTATTTTATTACTTTATTACTATAGTGAGCAGTTATTTTATTAAGATTAAAAAAAAAAGATAAAAACAATCAGTCCTGTAAGGCTGTACCCTGTCGGTCCAGCTGTAGACCGTGACCCACCTCCTCACTTGGGTCTGGATAAAATGCCAGCGTTTAGCACCAGGTTTTTGATCATCAGAGCTCCAAACATTGAGCTGCGTTCAGGTGGATTGTTAAGAAATGAAAGAGTTTATAAAAAGTTTCACAGGATGCAGCTAAACGGTTCGAGGCTGACCGAAACAGTGTCGGGTCAGGCTGGAACCCCCGCCGTGAAGCCCCTCTTGGGAGCCGCTGGGAACGGGAAGCCCCTCTGGAGAGCATCGCGGCATGGATTTACTGTACCCCGCCAGCCAGGTGAGGGTCAGACACCTGAAGGAAATGCTCTCATGAAATCGCGGACCGGTACCGGATTACGACCCACCACGAACCGTACCAAACCTGGCATGGAAACGAGACTCAAGTCTCCCCGTTAGCTCCTGTTAGCTGCTGTGTGCTAACAGCGGTTCCGGTGAATGGATCGAAGTAACGGCGCCTGTTTAGAGTCACACTGAATGTTTTTCGCCGGTATGTGGGACTCCATCACATCCAGTCCTGGACTAGACCAGGACCACCGGGGTTTTTCGTCTCCAAACAGAAGTCACCGTACCGGTAAGGAAGCCGTCCCGTTGTTGACTCAGTGTCCTGACAGACTGGCGATTGGCATTCATAAACATAATAATTTAGCATTTTTTATTAAAATGAATACACACCGACTCGATTAAAGAGCGCTCTAACCTAAAACTAACAACTCATCGCCGACAGCGAGCAGGCAGCTGGCAGACTAGAGCGGTGCCAGTCTGAGATGTTAAAGTAGTTTAGCTTTAAAAAATCTAACACAATGATTAAAACAAGCATCTGTTACACAAACTCCACACAACAAAGGGCTCAAATGATCAGATTTATGGGATTATTGATCGTACAGAGTGTTAAATTATCCTACAAATACTTTATTTATCTACATCTGACAACACTGTAAGCAGCGCCACCTAGCTAGGAGCTCCCTTAGCTGACGTCACAGGTCCACATATGAAAAAAAAAGCGTTTTTAGAAGCTTTGCAAAAAGGGGCACTTTGGACTAGAAAAATGGTTTTAAAAAATGTATTGTAAAACAAAATACCCTCAATAAACATTTCAAATAGTATTTTTGGACAGAGTTTTATCAGAATAATAAAAAAAAAAGAACTTAAAATATGCTCTTTAACGCCTTAATTTACCCTTAACGCCGGCGCGTCTTCGACGCATTTCTGCACTCCACAATAGTTTGTGCTATAAAAAAGTTCAAACGGTTTTTGAAAGAAGAGAAGTTTCTCTTTCAGCGCAGCAAATTATTATGTTTATTTACGTTATTAGCCCTGCGAATCAACCTCCCTCTCACACACGAACGTAACAGGTAGGAGAAGTAATGAGTCACACTGAGAAAAGGTGGAGCAAGAGAGAGTAAAGAGCCGTGGTCTAGCGATGGAGCAATGGTGTTTCATATTGTAATCCTGGGTTCAAACCCCGGTCTGAGCATCCATCTAAATTTGTTGTTTTTCTTTAAGAAAATAATGAATACATTGATTTTGGGTATTTTACTACGTGCTTCCGCCACCTGGACAGAAGTCCATTTGGACCTGCCGATCTCGAAAGGAGCTGCGCTTACTATCTATACCCCTATATTCAAGTTGTGCCCCCCCCCCACCACCTTCAAATTTTTAATTTCATTCTTGATGGAAAATCAAATCAATCTTTATTTATAGAGCACATTTCCTGCATAGCAACACAATGTGCTTTACAGCAGATAAAACATAAAATAAAATCAGATTTAACAGAGCTGCTGCAAACTGAGTCCACTGACCAAAGTAATGGTTGCACTGGGACTGCATCTGTTCAAGTATATTAAACACAATAAATAACTTCATAAAGACACTTCATTGCCCCCTGAACCTAATAACTGGTTGGGCCACCCTTAGTAGCAATAACTGCAATCAAGCGTTTGTGATAACTTGCAACGAGTCTTTTACAGCGCTCTGGAGGAATTTTGGCCCACTCATCTTTGCAGAATTGTTGTAATTCGGCTTTATTTGAGGGTTTTCTAGCATGAACCGCCCTTTTAAGATCATGCCACAACATCTCAATAGGATTCAGGTCACTCCAAAGTCTTCATTTTGTTTTTCTTCAGCCATTCAGAGGTGGATTTGCTGGTGTGTTATGGGTCAATGTCCTGCTGCAGCACCCAAGATCGCTTCAGCTTGAGTTGACGAACAGATGGCCTTCAGGACATTCTCCTTCAGGATTTTTTGGTAGACAGTAGAATTCATGGTTCCATCTGTCACAGCAAGTCTTCCAGGTGCTGAAGCAGCAAAACATCCCCAGACCATCACACTACCACCACCATATTTTACTGTTGGTATGATGTTCTTTTTCTGAAATGCTGTGTTACTTTTACACCAGATGTAACGGGACACGCACCTTCCAAAAAGTTCAACTTTTGTCTCGTCGGTCCACAAGGTATTTTCCCAAAAGTCTTGGCAATCATTGAGATGTTTTTTTAGCAAAATTGAGACGAGCCTTAATGTTCTTTTTGCTTAAAAGTGGTTTGCGCCTTGGAAATCTGCCATGCAGGCTGTTTTTGCCCAGTCTCTTTCTTATGGTGGAGTCGTGAACACTGACCTTAATTGAGGCAAGTGAGGCCTGCAGTTCTTTAGATGTTGTCCTGGGGTCTTTTGTGGCCTCTCGGATGAGTTGTCTCTGCGCTCTTGAGGTAATTTTGGTCGGCCAGTCACTCCTGGGAAGGTTCACCACTGTTCCATGTTTTTGCCATTTGTGGATAATGGCTCTCACTGTGGTTCGCTGGAGTCCCAAAGCTTTAGAAATGGCTTTATAACCTTTACCAGACTGATAGATCTCAATTACTTTTGTTCTCATTTGTTCCTGAACTTCTTTGGATCTTGGCATGGTGTCTAGCTTTTGAGGTGCTTTTGGTCTACTTCTCTGTGTCAGGTAGCGCCTATTTAAGTGATTTCTTGATTGAAACAGGTGTGGCAGTAATCAGGCCTGGGGGTGGCTACAGAAATTGAACTCAGGTGTGATAAACCACAGTTAAAGGGGGGCAATCACTTTTTCACACAGGGCCATGTAGGTTTGGATTTTTTTCTCCCTAAATAATAAAAACCATCATTTAAAAACTGCATTTTGTGTTTACTTGTGTTATCTTTGACTAATAGTTAAATGTGTTTGATGATCAGAAACATTTTGTGTGACAAACATGCAAAAGTATAAGACATCAGGAAGGGGGCAAATAGTTTTTCACACCACTGTAACTAATATTAAATGCAGGAATTTAGGTTCTTGGAGAGATTACAGTGAGTAGTTATGTACCCTTAATGACAGATGTAGACTGAAACAGGAATAAAGACTTTAACAGTATTTATTCACTAAAAAGACTAACGGACAAGTTAAGCAAAGAGGTAGCATTGTTTAGCATATTAGTAACAGTGTAAAGTGTTCAAAGTTGATCTTAATTATGATGAGTTTAATAGTCTGAGTCTATGATGTTTAGACAAGAGCGTTTATCTTAATTTAGTTATGAAGGGTAAGTTCGGAGGAGTTACTTTGGTGGGATAAGTTACGGTGGAGTTGGTAGCTTATCAAACTAGGCCTCATGTTTACCAGAAGGTGGAATCTTACTGGTGCGGCGCTCCGTGGATCAGATCCGGCGTGGCGGGATGACCGCAGGAAAGTGGGAATCCCTCCCGGTCGTCGGGAACCCTTCGGGGGCGTCGAGCTGCCTTGGGGCTGCGGACTTGTCCTGGATACTCCGACTAGTAAACCCATCTCTGGCTAGTGGTATCGGAGGCAACCATCCCCATTCTGTGGCAGGGAGAGGGGAGACTGGCGTGTCTCGCTCTCAGGGAAGAAGTGGAGGTCGGTCGTAAAGTGGGGCTTGGACCCACACAGGCGAGGCCGACAACCTTGAGGAGTTTCATTGGTAACGGTGCAGTGAAACGGCTTGTCCCAGCGATGATTCTCTGAGAACTGACTCTTACAATAATATATAATCCAAGTTATTGGCAAAAAGAGGATCGTTGTGTGTGTGATGGTCAAGGGGTCAAAATGTCAGAGGAATAGCGTAATTGATAACGCTACAGGGCTTTATTTAGCAATTTCTTTAGATGCGATCAAAAATGTGATTAATTAGATTAATTAATTATGGATCATAATTAATTAATCACACAATTTTTTTTTATTACATAACAGCACTAGGTAAGATACTTTAAAATTGTAATAGATTAATATTACCAATTACAGCATTAAAAAATGCAATATAGCTTGTACTACATATTACAGTCCCCAAAAAGTAACTAAGTTACACTACTTTGAGTTACTTTTGGCAAAATATCTTATGTGGCGGCATTCTAAAATACTATAACTGATCAATTTACACAAGAATGACACCAGAAAATACTGTAATTTTCCTCACAATTTTATTAAACTTCAGTCAATCCTAAAAAATATTTTATTAATGTCAGTCCATATATCAGCTGTTGATACCATCCTCCCAGTTTGGAGTCACAAACCCACCCAACATTCACCAGACCCGATGAAATCTGAGCTCATTGATGTTTGATCAAGTTAGCAGGTTGAACTTTGTCCAATTATACATTTTTAACACTAAAACAAATGTATCTGTCAGGACTGCAGCTGTTTTCAAAGTCTCATCCTGTTTTAATAGTTTTCCCTCACCTCGCCTTCTTCCGCTTATCCGGGTCCGGGTCGCGGGGGCAGCATTCCAAGTCGGGCAGCCCAGGCCACCTTCTCCCCGGCCAAGTCCACCAGCTCCTCAGCTGGGACGCCCAGGCGTTCCCAGGCCAAACTGAAGATGTATTTCCTCCAGCTTGTCCTGGGTCGACCTGGGGGCCTCCTGCCGGCAGGACATGCCCAGAACACCTCCCGAGGGAGGCGTCCAGGAGGCATCCTTACCAGATGCCCGAACCACCTCAACTGGCTCCTTTCGATATGGAGGAGCAGCGACTCTACTCCGAGTCTCTCCCGGATGTCCGAGCTTCTTACCCTAATAAGGGACCCGTAGGAATTTATATTATGGTTTTGGAATATGTTCCATGAAAAAAATCCAATTTTTGCCGATTTTCTGGTGACCAGGAAAATTTTTGTGAAATACCCCACCACGACAGGGTTGTAGCCCCAGGGCCCCTCTATAACGTAAATATTTTTTAGAATTTTTGGACC
>SSNR01001609.1:0-13510 GCA_006937965.1 Callopanchax toddi
CAGGTAAAGGAGACCTCCAATAGTTGAAAGAATTAAAGTTCTCGTCTGTATGCTCCATTTCTTTTGTGTTCTTAGCATTGTTAGTTGCTGTGGGGCTGTTGCTGCTATCTGTGAGGGTGAAGCCATCTTGCGAGTCTACAGGAACAGAAGAGTGGTTCTCATCAAAGCTGTGCACGTCCTCACTGTCCGCAGCAGAGACGTGCTCTGGTGACGGTGTCGCACGACCGTCCTGATTGGGGGGTGTATGGATGATGGATCTTTCTCTGTGGCAACTGCTGATGTCGGAGCAGTTCAGAGGGTTTAGAGAACAGTTGCTAAAAAAAAAAGAGACCAAAGGAAAAAAAAAACTTGAGTGCGTCATTTATTCAGTGTTTTTTTTAGTACAGAAAACTTAAATCACAATAAAATGCTGTTAGACATGAAAAATTTTAATATTAGTCTCCTAAACTTTCACTTTAAAGTTTATAAAATGTACATTACAGCTAAGCAATGAACTGGTTAACAGAGGGAACACGATCACCCTTCCTGTAAAACCCACTAAACAATGTTTTTAATTAAACTGGTGATTTGAGATCTGCAGCTACAACCAAATGAAATGCTCAAATTAGAAACATCACAGAAGAATTACTATATCCTTGTTTTTCTCCTAAAAGTAGAAAATACAGTTCAGTAGAGTTCTGCAGCCATTTTATAATACAGCTCAAACAAAACAACAGAATATTAGCTATGGTGTACTCAGTAACCTCGATATTGATCAATCAAAGATAATGAAACTCAGGTTTCAGGTCAGGTATCAATTATAAAACTAGCTTTATATATATATATAATGCATAAACAAGAAAAAAGTACTCATTAACTAGTAAAGTTCAACAGTGTGGAGGTGATGTTACCTGTCTGATGGACACCTGGGAACCTCTGGAAAAGCACCATCCTCTCTAAAGTGAAGGCCTGTGCCAGAGGGGTTGGCAAAGGTGGATATGAATCGACCTAAAGACTGAAAGGCAGCCTGTCGCACCTGAAAGTAGAGATAAATGAAGCCCCTTTGTTTATTGTTGTAGTGTCAAACTGAATTCATCTAAAAAAAAAAAACATGTCTAGGAAGCTCTAATACTAGACACATTTAACCTAACATAATCCTGACTGTAAGCAGCTCTGATGAAGTCAGTGTATAGACAAAAAATAATTTAAAACAGACATCAGTACTGAGATACGATGATGTCATGCAGGAAGCCAGAAGCAGGTAACAGTCTTTATTTTAATCTTCAACCACTTTTAAGCCTCAAGTCTAACAGGGTTCCTACAGGTTTCTTCAAGTCAAATTCAAGTCTTTTTAAGACCTTTTAAAGACCATTTATATAAAATTTTAATACAGATTTTACTGCCCATTTCACAGGTGTTGACGTAGATAGAGGAAAATCCAGGGTGAACGTTAGCATAGCGTTTCAACTGCTGGTGTTTTGCTCTCTCTTGTTTACTGTAGCAATGTCTGGGGAAGGCAAGGCATAAGGATTACACCCGACAGGAGGGGTGAGAGCTCTGAGACGTGTTTGTGTAAAGTAGCTAGCTATACCTTGCTTGTTTGAAAATTACATAGTGCAGCTTTAATGCATTCACGCCAATTGTACCTAGCTGAATCCTTCTTTTGCATAAGATACAAAAAGCCTCAAAAACATTGTTCTCCACTGGTTTTAACCAATGACAAAATTACTTTTTACCCCGCCACACTTCGATAGATTTACATTTCCCCGTAGGCTAATCCTAGCATGAAATTGGTAGCTAGGTAGAGTTAAAAAACCTAACAGGTGTTGGTCAACCTTTCTTGTGGTCTGCTGACATTTTCTTTGATTTTTCGTGCTTCTCCTTGGCTTGTGGTCCGTGTCTATATTGTGTTTACCGTCTGTGGTTGTGGCGTCAAATATCTACTTTTAGTGACTGGGGAAAGCTCTGCCGGTTCCACCACTCTTTGTTTAAGCTACGTTACTTAATCAGAATCATGGTTGACAAATGAAATCTTTGAGGTGAAATGTGATATGGAGAAGTTACATACAGCACATTTTAAGACCCATATACCAAAATTCAAGACTTTTTCAAGTCTTTTTAAGGTATTATTTCCAAATTCATTAATTCAATGCTTTTAAGACTTTTTAAGACCCTATAGAAACCCTGGTCTAAAACTGAATTTATTTTTTAAGAGACAGGTTTATATTTTTGGGTGCGACTAAAGGCTAAACATCAAAAAGGAGAAAAAATATTTACCGCTGAAGTAAAAACCCATCCTAATTTCCCTACTGAATAAGCTCACAGGGTTTTGCTTAGTTTCTACAGTCGTTTGAATTTAATTTGACTCTTGTTTGTTGCCTTACCCAACGAGACTGATCACTGATGAGGTTGATGAACAGAGGGGACAATTTAGAGCGTCGCACCTCTGGAGAGGTGGAATTGGAGACCGTCATGAAGCACTCTGCACACGCTTTCCTGATGCCCCAAAGGGAATCTGAGCATAGGTTGAAAAACTTGGACATCTGTGTTGAAAACAAAACCACAACAAAGTGAGTGTCTGAATGGTAGAGCGCTTCGTCAACAGCAGAACAATGACTCTATTGACATTTCAGTGAAAAGAGCACATTACACTATGCTGTCGTCACAACTAATTAACAAAGCTTGCTCAGTGCATGGATGTGTGACGTTGTGGTAAAAGCTATAATAAAAGTATAAAATAAAAAATGTCAAGTCTCTCACCAGTAGTTTTTCTGTGCCCTCTTGACCAACAATAGAGCAAAATTCTCCAAAATTTGTTGCACACACCTAAAACACATTATACAAACATGAATTATTAAAAAATATATACAAAAAAAGAACTGCCACCGGTTACAGCGAATTAACATTCCAGGGAGGGAAAAAAAACAACAGCTCAGTGTCGGTGAAGTCGATGCAAAAAAGCCTGACTCAGTGAGTGATTACATTTACACACAAAGAGGGAACAGTTAAACTCATCGTCTGCTTTGTTGCAGCCTAAAACACAATACATAACCTTAAAGCCGTTTCAAATTTCTGACAGCACCTTGGCATGATCATTTAATGACTTGGTGGTTTTTACCTTGCGCACTTGGAAGAGTCTGGCATCACTACTCAAGTCACAGAAACGTGGCAGCAGCAGATGCTCCACTGTGTCTTTGCTCAACATGGTGACAACTTTACACATGATCTGTTAAAAAGGACACGCACAGAATGAATGTCTGTGTGTTAGAGGGGGATTATATATTGCAAAAGCCTAAACTAGATTTGATCTGGGCTATAATAAAATAGTTAATAGCTGACATCTATGAGCAGTAAAAGTGTACCAGAGTTTAAATAATTAGATTTTTATTAATTCAATAATGCATTAAAGTGTATTATTTAAATCAAAAGAAGCTATATCTTTCTTACAGCAACTGCCTCGATTTTGTAGTCGTCGTCACTGTTTGGTTCCGTTAGGTCGAGCAGAACTGGACAAACTTTGGTCTCCATGTCAGCTTTAGAGATTAGGCCCTGTTCCAGCAGAACAAGCAGTGCTGCCTGACTCGTCTTCCGCACCTGCAAAAGATGAAGACTGTGGTCAACAAAATGCAAACAAAAACACCCAATCCTCCATGTTTCCATCAGCAATTTATAAAAACACCTAGATATGATTTATTTGAATCCTACCTGGTTATTTGGATCAGTGAGATATCGGACTACAATCGGCACCAAGTATCTTGAAAAAGCAGCTGGGAAGTTGGGCCGACTCTCGTGCAAAAACATGGCAATGTTAGGAACCTGCTCCATCAGTTCAGCTCGCACTGTGGGATCTGAGTACATCACAGTGAACTCAATAAACCCATATAAAATGAGACACGTCAAACAAAAGTAAAAAAAGGAAAATAAATCTACCTGCATCTTCTGACATTCTGGCAACTGTCTCCATGACACTGACAAAGTCATTTTCATTGTCACTGAACTCTCGAAGCACATCAAGCAGGCCACGAGCCACAATCTGTCTAGAAAGCAAAAGCTCCAGTTAGTTGAATGCCTGCCAATGACTATGAATGTCAAGCAAACACAGCGTAACACAAAGCAATGACGGAGCTGTCAAGAACATTACTCAAGTCTAATTGAAAATGACTAAAGTGTCTGAACCCTGCTAATTTGACCATGAAAAGCATTCAGACAACAACTAAACATGCCTGTATGGAAGAAACAGCTGAAATGAGTTTTTGAAGGTGCACATAAAATACAAACTGAGGACTTTAAATACACAAAGGTTATTTATGAAGATGCACTATTTTTCAGGCAGATGGTAGCACATTCTAATCATTATATAAAGAAAATATATAAAAGCAATTTCTACACCGAAACACACTCTCAAAACAAAGCAGCAATTGAATTTTGTTTTCAAGCAAAACATAGTCTTCTGACATTCCTTCAATGATTCAGGTGTTTGCAAATGCAAAAGAATGCAGACAATAATTCAGATGACAATGGAAACACAAAAAACTGACCTGATAGCACACAATATGTTTATATTTAAAGTTTACTCATTTGTTTGATACAATTCAGCTCAAATTAAAAATATAAATATGAATACTATAAACATGCAACATCACGTCACTTATTATTTGAGCCAATAAACTATTAATAGTCTTCATTATTAACCATCATCTTGATACTGATCGATTCTTTGATTCAGTTAATATAAACATATCCATTAGCAACAAATCCAGCATAAAAATTACAATTTTATTCTTTAAAAACACAAATAAGAAAACTGAGAAAAAATACCAAATATAGTTTAGATGTCAAAGACCAGTTTTGTAGAATAAAAAAAGAAAGAAAGGTGTTGGATGAAGCAAGAAATCAGTTGCTAGATTAAAAGCAATATTTTGTAAACAGTTATGTTTTAGTAGCATACGCTTGTGACTATAATTTGTGTGATGTTCATATATTTTTAACCTTATCTGCAGCACCTACAAGTTTTTAATTTATCTCTAAAACTCAACCATCAACAAACAAACAGCTGTAGAAATGCCTGTGTGTTTGATTTGGTTGAAAATCTGAATCAGGACAGCCTGACGACAGGACTCCACTTACCTATTGAAGGTATTATCGCTAAAGGCATACTTTTCTAGCCTCCCAAGAGGAGTTAGGTTGTCTTGTCCAGCGTCAAGGAAGGCTGTGATGCGAATACCATCACACTCTGATGAATAATCATCAAATCCAACTGCGGGAGAAAGAAAAGAACACTTTTACATCTACAATCTAGATCAATGCCTAATGCAGAGCCAGGTATAAAAAAGTGTCTCATTGTGTTGCCTTAGAGGCTAAACATAAAAAATTGAGAACTTGCAATGTGTGAATTAGAAAGAAATTTAAAGTGCAATTAAAAATAAAGTTATATGTCCAAAGCATGTATATCAAACTGCTGTTATATGTGTTGTTTCATTACTTTGACTCACATGAGTATCATTACTCTGGTGATACTAATACCATAGCCTAAACTAGTGATGTCAGACTTCACTCCTCAGAGACCAACAAGTTTGTTGATTTGAATGATTGAATTACCTCCTAAGCAGATCATCAAGTTCTGCAAGAGCCTGTTCATTCAAATCAGGCACGTTGAAGCATAAAAATATAAAATATGGAGGACAGTACCCCCCAAAGACTAGAGTTTGACACCCCTAAATACTTCCCAAATGAAAACAGCTTAAAAATAATGATCATCTTTTATTAAATGTGGTTTTAAGAGTACTTACAATCATCCAAATCGTCATGGCTATCTTCAAAGTATAAAGATAGACCTGCAAAGACAAAACATTTAGTGAGGGGATCCCATGTTAGCAAACATGCTGTTGACATATCATCAAATACCATTTAACATTAATGAACTGAATGAACTCTTACTGAATAATTTTAGGATTTATAATATTCTGCAGTGAAGTTCGTACTTTAGGTGTGTTATGTAAAACAAAAATATAACTGGGTTTGCTCAGCTGGATGTTTTCTATTGTCTTCATCATTGTGTTCCTTTTTTTTAGTCATGAAATGTGTATAATTTAGTTTGAAGTTTACACTTTTGAAATACTGAAATTACAAACAAGTGAAATAAAGTTGACAATAGAAGCCATGAGATGAGTTTTACTGCCTGATAATTAACAAGTCCTGAAAACAAATCACTGCGCTCTTGCTGATTATTCATTCTGATGTCTTGTGCATCAACATCACATCAACAACACAGTGTCACCTAAAAGGCAAATTGAGAAGTTGGTAAGCACTGATGCATTACTAAGGTGAGGAAAATACATTTTTCTACATCCAAAAAACCTCAGATTAAATGAAGATAACTAAGTCATTTTTAAGTCACTGATAACTCAGCTATTAGTCTTATTGGGTTGTGTTGTACAGTATTAAGGCAAGAGTTGTGCCTGTTGTTTAGCCTCCTCTCAGTCACAAAACTTTAAAATGAATATCTGTCATAGCAGTATAACAAGCTCCAACCTGAGAATCTTAACAACCATAGGAGTTTGAGAAATACAATCTCTAATGATAAATGCCATAAGCGTATTGCATTCAGGTGGGAGGGCTTTGCCAGGTATATTTAACCAGCCGGAGTGGTTATCTTTAATTCCTTACAAGATGTCAGCTATTCCATTTTCAAGGCACTCATACATTTTACATAGAAACTGCTTCTGTTTTACCAAATCAATTATATCTGTTGTAACACATTTAGCATCCTTTTCACCTTAATTTGGACATTTCTTTTGACCAAAAAAAATGTATGGATAAAATTATGTTTAGAGCAGTGGTGTTTGATTCTAGTAATTGAGGGTCCTTCCTTATACTGTACGTTTTAGGCAATTTTCTGCTCTAATAGGTACAAATATAAGAAGGATTTTTTGTTTCATGTAAACTCACTCATGGTCTGATTTTCGCTGTGCACATACAGCAAGGAATACAGTCAGATCTGCTGCAGTAGCAGCACAATAGCGAGTGAACATCCTGAAAAATGCAGCTGAAAAGTTGGGCAAGTGAACCAGCAACTGAGGAGAAGTAATGATGCAAATTTTAAGTTCATGGTGATTAACACAATGGAGTCAGCAAACACCTCTCAAGCAGACAAGATATATGACTTGTCAGAATGTGATGAGGAGATGGAGAGCCCAGAAAGCAAGCTTCTAAAATGTTAGCAGTCGCCCAAAACAAATAGAGGGCTTAAAACCGGCCTCTTCAAGTTTGTAAGTATATTGCTGCAAATAGAAATGAGAGGCTGCTCATAATGTAAAATTAAGTCACAACACTGATTATTTGATGAGATACCATAAAGTTTTTTATTTTGTATAATGGTTATTATACATTTGACTATTTCTTTGTAAATATCTGAGCTGTCTGTGATATTACATGCACGTTCAACCACTTCAGGACCTCTACCATAAAATCTTTCCCCATCTTTAGAACTTTCTTCAATTTTTTTTTAAATCAACGAAACTCCAACTTTCCCTATACTTGTGGATATATTTGATTTGCTTGACATGAATTTTCATTCTACGTGTTTAAATCTGCTACTCTGTTTTTGTCTTCCAATTGTACACACAGACCTTGTGCACTCTTGAAGGTATCTACAAACAAAATGCATTATGGCTGGTGAACATGTTTTCATTCATGTGCACAAAACATTTGTCAGAAATTCAGTTTGTATATACAGATTTGTTTTATTTTTGATACAATTTTTACTATCTTTAATTTGTGCAAGTCCTAAAATAAACACCATTAGTTAAATTAAAAAGTTGCAATTTAAGTTTGCAGCACTGATGTGGCAGTCAAATCTGTGTGTAAAATCTTAATTTACAATTATATGCTGTCAGGATTATAAGCATATTTTAGATTCAACAGTTTAATGTCATATAGGGGATAATAGGGCCATCCCATGTCCATCAATAAATCCCTAAAAATAACTAAATGTGACATTTATAAGCTCAATTCAGTGACATTTTAGATGAAAAATTGACTGTCATCTACTGTCACTTATTGATGCTGATGATTTTTTACTAGTACCTAGATAATTCCGTTGTCCATTATCTGATAGGTATGTTGCTGTAGAACGATAGTCTAATATTGTACTATTTTTATATATTGTTTCTATCTTGCAAATAACACTTTTACAAAAGGATCCAGGTTAATCATTAGTGCAAAAGTCTGAGTTGTACATTTCCTTTTATTCCTAAATCTCTAACAAAAGTGGTTAAAAGTCTAGAAAGTACTTCCCGGAGGAGAAGCATGTGTTTACAGCTGGGCAGGCAAAGGGATGTGTTCAAAATATAAAAACAACCCCTATCTCAACATGATAAATCAGCTCGGATGCTTTCTGTGTAAATTGGATAACATTTCGAAAAAACTGGATGCCCCCCAAAGAACAATGCACCCGCCTTGTTATGGTATGAAGAAGGATTTGATCAGATTATGGCTGAATCTGACAACAGCTACCCGGCTAGCGTTAGCTAGGTCAACTCGATAGCTTATGCTATGACAACCGATCAAAATAAACCCAATTGTAGGCAAAGATACGTTTTAAACACTAACCATATTAGTGAGTTTTAAAATGCTTGACGGTAAAACGAGAAGTTATGAGTTAGCTTTCGAAATTACCAATTTCGACACCCCGAGAAGCTGTCGTTAGCCACAAGGCTAGTGTTGCTAAGTCCGCTAACACTGTTTGTTCTTCAGCCCTTTACTTAGCTCCCAAAAGCTAAAAATTTGCTATGAAATGTTATAAAAGTAGTAAAGTAGTTACTGGTGTTGAACTGAAGCCATTCTGAACAACACATCGACGTGTTATAAACACCTAAAATCTTTCAGTCATTTAAGAAAAAAGGTTTAAAAAGTACCATTACCTGCCATCTTGAGTATCGGCTCTGCGGGCTGCCGTCGTCCGTCCCGTGTAGGTTGTCTGTCACTCAAACACGGCAGCAAACTACTTCCTCAAACCACTTCCTGATGCTGTTATTTACCTGTTATTATTTTTGTACAGCTACACCCACAATTGTTTCGCAGCTCTTGCACAAAGTCCACATTACTGAACGTGAACCCAGCCAATGGCTTTCTTTGTGTTTCTTCTAACAAAAATTAAAAAAATAAAAGCGCCGATGCAGTCACGTGACCACGTGCCGTAGTTCAAGATGGAGACGTAGCGATTTGGAAGCTTCGCTGTTTACAATAATGACAACATTTCCAAAATATGAGAAACTTCGAGGCATTTTAGCGCTTACCCTAGAATTTTCCGACTAACCTGAGATGCGCATCTGTCAGCCTTTGGTTACGATGAAACTAATGTGCGTTTAAATTGACTATCTGAAGAATATTCAAGATAAAAGGCAGAGAGGAAACATTTGTCAATGATCATCTTAAACTTGTCTTTTGAGAGATCGATATGGCGTTGAGAGAGCTGAAAGTTTGTCTCCTGGGGGTAAGTTAGTATTGATTTCTATGCTGACGTGTCTCAAGCTTTTATTATACGTCTATTTGTGTTTGCATAATCAAACTACAGTTCATCTGTTGTGCCAGGCAGGCTGAACTAATACTGGTGAGATCGTTTTTACATGGGTTATGTCATGGTAACTTTCGTTTTCAAACAATCTTATTAGTAGACTTAATCTAATAAAAACACCTCAGCTAAACCGATTTACACAAAACAGTACAAGAATACTGAACTATTCTCAATATCCCTACATCATCCTTTCTAGGAATTTCATTAAAAACTACACTGTTAGTTAACTATTATGATGCAGTTCTAATAGTGTAACCCACCCTATTATAGTATTGGACTGAAACTGAGTGAAAAAACAGTCAATATTCAAAGAAAAAGTACCTTCAGAAAGCCTGAAGAAATATTGCTTAAAAGGCTGGCCCCTTAGACCCAAAGTATAAAGAAATGAAGCAGACATTTGTACACCTGTGTATCTTTTGCTGATTTAAAAGAAGACTGAGCAAATATTTCTCAAGCCAAAAATTCTATACACTTTCAAGTTTTAACACAATTAAATAGCATTAAAAAAGTCACACTGGTAACTATTACATTTTGGATCCTTTTATTTCTCTGAAACATAATCTTTTATAATAAATAAAAAGAATAACTTGTTGAAGTCTCTCTGCTGAATAATGCTATTCTAAAACGTATTTTGCTTTTCATTCAAGGCCCTAAATGTGAACTGGATGCTGTAGTTTTAGTTATAGTTGTGCATCTTTAGGTTTTTCAGTTATTACCTTGACCAACAAATGCATTTGAAGTAGAGATGCATCAATTCTGGTTTTGAGAGCTGATATTGATGTTTGATTTTTGTACAACTTTGATCTGCCAATGCTGTTTTTTTTTTAAATTACTGTCAAAATTATGATTTTAGAAGTAAAAATGTTCAAAATTTGTAATTGCTAATGCAAATTAGCACTTAGGGATGGTAGTTTATGAAAAAATGTTGGATATTTTATTGCAGCTTGACAATTGTGCATCCACAGATGTAAAAACAAAATCTAATTTTTGAGTTTCAGATTGGCCGATCACCCATTTAGCTGATCATACAGATTTTTTTTTTGTCTGTTTTCCAGTTTGTATATTTTGGTTTGTAGTGGAAGCTGTGCTGAAATGATTACATCTTATTATTTGACATTTCCATTAATGAAATACATTTATCACTAAAAAGATAAAAATAAAAATAATGAAATAAGCTCCAGTTACAATGCAACTCATACGAAATTGAGATTTTATTGCACTCACCATCTAATAATCACAAATTAGAAACAGAACCAGTCATGCAGATATAAATAGTGCATAACAACATTATAAACATGGATATTCTCTACCAGTAACATGATATACAAGTTCCCTTTGTTACTAAGAAGACATTAAAAATGTTTGGTTCTTCAGCATGTTTATGAGAAGTGCAGGAAGGAAGAAAATGGAGATTAATATTCATTGACTGTGTCTATGTTTAGTTCACATCCTCATTGTTTCGTCTCTGCAGGATACGGGTGTTGGAAAGTCTAGCATTGTTTGTCGATTTGTGGAGGACAGCTTTGACCCAAACATCAACCCAACAATTGGGTGAGTTCCTTCTGTGTCTGTTGTTACAAATTGTATTTGTTTATTTGCAGCCTTTAACAGCTCAATCTAGTGGACTCACATTTCAAATGTTCATGGCCGTTCCTGTTGAAATGGTTACATCGTATAAATACTTGGGTATTATAATTGATCAGAACCTTTCATTTCAATTACATAGAAAACCTTGTCAAAAAGCTAAAATTGATTTTTTTTTTTTTTTTGTAGAGATAAATTTTGTTTTTCTTTAAAGGCAAGGAAACATTTAATCGCTGCAACCTTTCCATCTTTGTTAGGTTATGCTTATTCAGTCTTTATGAATGCACCTGATAAATGGCTGAAGAAACTGGACCCAGTGTACTACAGTTCTATCACTGGTTTGGTTATTCTGCTGCTTCTTTGCCCTCTCTGCATCCTCTCAGATTTACTCACTGGATGTTTTTAGTCTACAGGTGTCTCCACGGTCTGACTCTTCATTATCTGTATATTTGCAAAATGGTCAAAATGATCACAGTGTGCCCTCTAAATGTCAATCCCCAGAATGAGAACTGAATTGGGTAAAAAAGGTTTTTAATTATGTTGCTCTATTTACTTGGAACATAAGAAAGTATTGTGATATAAAAAATCACTTTAAAAAGATCGAGAAAACAACACTCTGGGCAAATGTAGCTGCTTTAGTTATTAAATCTTGCTAACTTTGATAAATTTAAACAACTTGTATTGTTTCTATTGTCTGGACATTGTGCGTTCGTTGCAATGTGTCATTGTGTGCAATTCTTTGTGTTGTCTTTATGCTGCCGTCTTGGACCAGGTCACACTTGAAAAAGAGATTCGATATCTCAATGAGTTTTTACCTGGTAAAATAAAGGAATAATACAAAAAAATAACTTAAAGCCAAAAGAAACGATCAGACGACAGAAAATGAATCTGCTGATTTTCCCTTTTTAAATCTCGTCTCACGTGAACAGTTTTTTTTTATTCCAGCTTCTGAATCACACTGTTCTAATTTTCTTTTTATCTTTAAGAATAAATTAGGACCAAATTATTTATAAATTATTAAAGAAACTAGTTACACACATTATTGAGAGTATAAATCATTACTTTAATATTTCAGATCAAATCATTACAAATGATCAAATTTAAAGCAATAGTTGAAATTTGAACAATATTTAATACCTTTAAAAATATTTGAGGATAACAGGATTTATTTTAATTTTATGTTGCGTGTCTTTAAAGTCACAAAAGCTTGAGGTGAAATGTTTGGGTAGCGTATGGCACAAAATAATCCAGGGAGAAATCCTATTAATAAAATAAATGATCTGCTAGTAAATGTATTCTGCCTCAATTCTGCCATTTCTTTCCATCAGGGCATCCTTTATGACCAAGACAGTGCAATACCAGAACGACCTGCACAAGTTCCTGATCTGGGACACGGCTGGACAGGAGCGGGTTGGTATTTTCCACTGTGCCAGTCGGCCTTTCTCTGTCATTTATTAGCGGGTTTTTTTAGCTTCACATCCCAGAGTTTTCATTGTAATATTTGTTAAGCATACACGTGGTAAGTGAAAGAAAGTGCTGATGGGACGTTTGTGTGTGTGTGCCACTCCTTAAAACAAGATCCTGCAGTTAGTTATTACTTCTGATAGGGGGCAACATTTTTCTTTCTAAAGATAAAGTCCTGCCTTCTCACCATTAACCAACTTGTCTTTATGCTCCTGGCTTATTGCCTGTTTTAGAAATAAATGATATAAGAAATTGTATGTTATTTCTTTTACTTAGTTGTTTATTCTAACAGAAAACATTTTTGTCATGATTTGTTTGTCTTGTCTCTCCTTTCAGACACTTGTTCAGTAGTCCAAGTCTATTCTTTTTGTGTTTTTGTCACATTAAAGTTCCACTTCTTGCATAATCCCAACTCCTGTTTGATTATAAATGTCATTTCCTCAAGATTTCCTGTCATTCCTAAGATGGGATGCATGATGTACAGAATGGACACACGTTGTTGAGGATGTGTTGAAACACTATTACAATCTGTGAAACTGACACCAGCTTTCTCCTTTGACTCACATTCTACATCGCGCATTTCTCTTCCTTTTTCTTTCCCTGAACTTCCCTTTCTCGTGTTCAGCCCTCTGCTATTGTAAGGCTGTATCCCTGCTGCTGCGCTCTCTAGGGAGGTGAGATAAGATGCCTCTTGTCTGTTGTCCTCCTTCTCCCTGGAGGCTTCTCGAGGGGAAGGGGACATCGATAAGACATGAGGATAAACTCAAACTGTCTCACCCCACTGACATGTGCTGCTGTTCCTTATCTAATCACTGTCACTCCACTTCAGTTTACCCTCTTTTCTTTATTTTTTCTACTTTTTATGTATTTTTCTTATAAATCTCTCAAGTAGTTTACATATTTTTAAGT
>SSNR01001613.1:0-10762 GCA_006937965.1 Callopanchax toddi
TCTGTTATTCTCCACTAAAGAAAGATCTCAGACTAGGAGTGATTATATCAAACTCCCACTTCCTCCTAAAGCAGGAAATCAATTTTAAGATGATTTCAGGTATTTATCCCTCTGGTGAACTTCTCCAAAAACGATTTGGTTTTGAGTGTGATGGTTGTGCTTTTTGTGAGGCAGCTGTTGAAACAACAGAACATTTGTTTTATGATGCATTTACAGTGAAGCCTTTTGGGATGATGTTCATTACTGGTTGTACTCCAGGCTTCCTCATCTGCCAGAACTCACTAAAAAGGACATTTTGTTTGGAATGTTATGGACCGATAAAAAATATGAATCTGTTTTAAATGTGATTATCATTCTTGGGAAATTCTTTATGCATAAATCTAAGTTTCTGAAATCAAAACCTTCCTTCTTTACGTTTCACAAAGAATTCTGCCACTTTTTGCTGTCACTTCGTTACATGAAGGGGAAACCAGCACTAACTCTTTACAATTTAACAAATGACCTTAATCTTTCAAGTATTCCCTAGTGTTTTTTTTTAAGTCTTTTCTGTTTAATATAATTTTTTTTACTCATTGTCTGTTTGTATTCCTTATAATTTATTGTTTGATGTTCAAATCTCTACTTGAATATTGTTTAATCTTGACTTTAGCTGACTGGTCTCAAGTTCTGAAAAATATTTATTGCTGAAGAATGTGAACTTTGGTTTACTCCTTTTGATGTTTCTTACATTCATTTTATCTGTACAATATGCTGAAGTCAATAAAGTTATTATTAAAAAAATAAAAATAAATAAACAGTAGCATCTTCATGCTAGCATGCAGAACGACAGAAAGAGCTCTTAATAGGTCTTATACTCTGGTTTTCTTTACTTGGTTAGCATAATAATAAACCACTTTAAACCTGCTGGTATAGATCATTATATTGCAGAAACATTTTAATTTTTAAATATAATCTGTAGCCAAAATTTTCTACGATAAATGTTGTTTCTCCCGCTTCTTTAAAAAATCCTTTGATAAAATACATAATTGGGGGTAACTGATATACATTGTTGGTCAATATTTACTAAAAATAGCTCGGGAGATGAGAAAAATAATGGTTGTAGCAGTGTATCCTGCCAGAAACCGCTCTGACTGACTGACAGCGCTGAGCTGTTGGAACTATTGGAGGCTGCGTGAACCACATGACCGCCTGTCGGCGAGATCAAAGCGTGTCGTAACTTTCTCTTTATATGGCTTTGGTTAGAATATCCCAATGGCTGCAGGAAAACTGCCAAATTTCAAACTATACAAAAACAGTTTCATTGTGGGTTTTTTTTGGGTGGGGATACATGGTATTGTTTTCAAGCAGTTGTCTGACTTTGTCTTTGTTTTCTGTTATTATGATTTAATTATATGTTCATTCCTTTCCTTGTTTACAACTTTTTTGTAATGTATATGTATGGTAATAAAAAAAATCTTAATAAAAATATCTTTAAAAAAGAAAAAAATTTATAAAAAATTCTTAATAAAAAGATCTTTTTAAAAAGTTATAAAAAAATCTTAAGAAAAAAATCTAAAAAAAAAAAAATCCCTTCCGCAGAATTGCCACCTTATCGTGGTGGAGGGGTTTGCGTACCCATGATCCTGAAGCGTTTTGTCTGGGTGACCAGTCCCTGTTGGGGTCTCCCATGGCAACATGGCCTCAGGTGAGGGGTCAGACTAAGAGCGATTCAAACACCTGAGGAGGACCTGTAATATGGAGGCAGACAGGGTGGACCTACTGGGGCATCCTGATTCTTTAGCTTCTCATATTTGCTTTACCTCCTCAAAACCCAAAAGGCACTGGTAACGGTACTCTCAGAGTAATGAGATGGGGTTCGACTCCCTGCAGTGTCGTTCTCACTGTGTTGATTATTATTAGAAAATGATTTTATTAGTTTCACGTTTGTTCATGTTATTAAAGTTTGGTTTTCAGTTTTTAATAAGTGTTTGAGTTGAACTTAAAGTGTGGCTGTGTGTGGATTTTTTTCAACCTTCATTAAAAACCACTCGGTTCAGGTCGGACTCGGGTCCAGTGTTTAATGTGATGATGTCGGGTCGTTTCGGGCTTCACGTCCTTCGGGTCATTTCAGGTTCAGGTTAAGGTTTTGGGCCCGTTGAGAACCCTAGTTTTAATCACCACTAAACAGCTCAACTCTGCCACCTGCTGATGTAAACCAGTGACTGCAGCTTCCTTAAAATGTGAACTCTGGGTTGTGTTTTCTAACTCAATGAGTGTTAAATAGACTTTATCTAGCAGCTCAAACATAACGTGATTTCAGTTTAAAACTCCGTCTTTAGTGCATTTAATGAATCAAACTATATTAAAGGAATAAATCGAGGCTGTACCTTGACGTTGGTGGAGTTGAGGCATTCGAGCAGCAGCAGGACGAACGGATCCAGCATCTCTAGAGCTGACGGCTCGGAGGAATTCACTTTAGATTTCTTCAGACTCAGGTGGAGCAGCTGAGAAATTAACAGATTTGATTTAACCCGAAATTAACTTAAAAATGCATGAATTAAAAGTTCCCATTGCTTTGTTTCTTGATACAGAGCATTAACAGGAAGAAGGGAGAGTGCACCTTGAGGCCAGCGTCCACCAGGACGTGCATGTTGGTTCGGCTGCTGACCAGAGCTTTCTGACCTCCTCTCTTTGGAGTTGGAGGCTGGAGGAGACAGCTGGCAGGAGGCAGCCTGGGGTCAGGAGGAGGCTTCACTGATGCTTTCTCTCTACAAATGACACCAGACAGGTTAGTGAAAGTAGAGCAGCTCTGACATCAGTCGGAGTGAGGCTGTACGCTCTTACCGGTCTCTTTTGGTGAGCAGTGGCAGACTCTGGCTCACCAGACCGTGGCTCAGCAGCAGGATGTTTTTAGAAGTCATGCCGCTGTTGACAAGCAGACCCAGGTTCAGACGCCGAAGCACAGCACCAACCTGGTTACACATCTTCAAACTGGATGAGGTCTCTAGGATCTGGTAGGAAGGAGATATTAAAGTGTCAACATAAAACCTGTTAAATACTCAAAAGTCAAACTGGGAGTTTTCCTCACATCCTTGAGTGGCAGGATGAGCTGGGTGATGCTCTCCCTGCTGCAGAACTGAGCCAGCAGCATATATGAGTCCATGCTCTTGCTGTGCCGCGCCTCCATCAGCTTAGAGACGATGCCCCTCACCTCCTTCTCCTCCGCCACGGCGCCGAACAGCTCGTTGTTGAAGATCTGATGGAACGGAGGCAGAGAGGTCAAACTAAAAACCTATAAAAATAAAGTGCTTTGGTTTTATTTAAGAAGTTCATACGTCGATGAGCATGTTCATGCAGGGGTCCAGATCTCCACTCTTCAGGGTCGGACCGAGTGCTGACAGTAGCTGGTAGACTGTATAGGTCAACACGTGGACCTGGATGGAGAAGGACAACAAAGTCATACCTGATAGGATCTGAGAAATGTTAGAGTCGATTTGTTTTCCTTTATTTTAAATGATTGGATTGATTTAAAGAAATGATTTAAAGGTTGAACAAGAGCTTCATATTCGCTCGTCATCTGCCTTGTCCTCACTGGAAGGACTTTCAACAGACGCCGCTGTCTCCTTCACTCCCGTTTATCTTTTTAACATTATTGTTTGTTCTTCAACATAAATTCATTACAGCTCAATCAAAATTCGCTCTCTGTCGGCCATTACTAAGCTGAAGTAAACAAACTTTGGTCGAACAGAGACGTTACTGCAGAAAAGTTAAACGCCCTCTGCTGTCCTGGTGAAGAATTGCTTCACAACACTGACGGAGATGTATGAATCAAAAACGTCTCCGTCAATACGTGTGAGCACAAACGTGCTGTCCGAGAAGTATAAACTAGGCTTTAGGTGTGTAAAAAAACACAACGAGGCGGACTATGAGCTGCGTTCATTTGAAACGGCTTTGTCATCAACTTTGGACGATTTAGATTTGGGCTTTTCTTTAAGACGTGAACAGATAGAGGAACTTAAAGCGGCAATCTGGAGCATTTTTCTCTGTATCAAAGTTTTCTAAATGTTTTAAATGATATGTCAGGTCTAAACTATGATCTATGGGTTGAGTTCCACAACATCTGTCATTCTGATGAAGACCCTCCTTCCTCCTAGAGACCCCTTTCCATTCTTTTTTGCTGCCGACATTTTTTAGCCAATGAAATTCAAATGTCTGCATTCTCTCAACATGCACGCACATCGACCAAACCTGTACCAGTAGGGGGCGCTGTCGTACAGGACGCTCCGTGTGTTTCTCTGTGTAGTAGCCACTACACTAATATGTAAATTTAAACTGGTTGGAGCGGCCAATATGGATAGTTGATTCCGATCAGAGAATCAGGGGAAACTGGAAGTAGCTTCAGCAGAACTTTAATAACTTGAAGCTTGAACAGCAGGCTCATTTAACTGACGTACAAACAGATGTGTTGATGTGTAGATGTGTAGATGTCGTCTAAAGGAAACATGAAACCTTCATCAGTAACAGTAAAATACAATAAAGTACACTGTTAATAAACAGTAACTCTCCAAACTGGAGTTAAATCTGTTACTCAAATGTCCGTTGGACGTTTAGAAAGTTAGCGTTAGCACCAGAGTTAGCATTAGCACCAGAATTAGCGACAGTGCTACTAATGAATAAAGATCGGTAAAACACAAACTTAACATGCTAGAAACAGCAATAAACGTGGCTGACAGATTACTAAACATACACAAGTTGTTATGGGTGTGTTTTTTCACATTTCTTGTTTCTTATTTACTTACTTTTATATCTGTCACGCACACTATACATCACGCTAAACCGGAAGTAGGTCCATCAATAAACAATGCGCGGGCGGAAACGCGGAACTAAACATTAGTTCCGCCCCGCGGACTAATAACTTCGCCCAGTCTTTCGTACACAGCCGCCCCCAATTGTCTGTCAGGATAATTGTCCATCCCCAGAAAGACTGCCTGACACTTTCCTCAAGCTGAGGAAGAGGAATCAGTCTGATGACAGGACGAGTGAAGGTCTTCTCCTTGGTCTGCACTGCTGCTGAACGTACTCGACCATCTGCGGCAAGAAAGATCTCTGAAACAGTACCCACAGGCCAGGAGGATCGTGGGAATCGTGGATCTACGATGAGGATGACCTGGCCGACGGTAAGTTCCCTTTCATCAGTCTTCCCCTTCTGACGTTCCTGCAGGCTTGGAAGGTATTGTCGGACAAATGATGACCAGAAGTTATCGGCCAGCACCTGACTCTGCCTCCACTGACGTCTCCCGAGTAAATCTTCACTGTCATACAGGGCTTGTGGCAGTGATGAGTCTCTGCGGCCCATCAGCAGCAAGTTAGGGGTTATAGGGTCGAGATCTGCAATGTCTGCCGAAACGTACCTCAAAGGTTTGGAGTTTAGGACACCTTCCACCTCTGCCAGTAGGGTCTGCAGGACGGATTCTGGAACAATCTGCTCTCGTAGGATGACTCTTAACGATGTCTTGACAGACCTGACTTCCCTCTCCCAGGTCCCTCCAAAGTGCGGAGCGGCAGGAGGATTAAACTGGAATCGAATCCTCTGCTTGGCTAGCTGTTCTTGTAACAAAGGGCTAATAGCCTTAAAGGCTTCTTGTAATTCACGGCAGTCGCCAGTGAAATTTGTGCCGTTGTCGCAGAGGATCTCAAACGGCTTCCCCCTCCTTGCTATGAACCGGCGCAGGGAAAGCAGGAATGCATCTGTATCCAAGCTCTCAAGGAGATCCAGGTGCAGGCATCTTGTTGTCATACACTTGAATAGAATCCCCCACCTTTTCTCACGGCGACGTCCCACCTTTACCAGGAAAGGGCCAAAGCAGTCAATCCCGACTGAGTAGAAGGGGGGTTTATAGAGCCGTAGCCTGGCAGGTGGTAGGTCAGCCATTCTTGGACTTTGAGGCTTGGCGCGCCAGAAACGGCACTCAGGACAGCTAAACTGGTGTTTACGGACTGCTTCGCGTCCTCTCAGCATCCAGTATTGACGTCTCGGCTCAGCGAAGACACGCTCTGCACCTGGGTGGTGGAGTCTTTCATCACAGTCTTTGATGAGCAGCTTTGCCACTGGGTGTCTAGAATCCAGAACAATGGGATGGATTATTGAAGCTTCCAGCTCTGCTGCACGACGGAGCCTGCCACCGACTCGGATGAGACCAGTTTCTTTTTCGTATTCTGGCGCAAGGGAGCTGAGCCTACTATTTGTAGCAACTGGCTGTTGCGCCTTGAGGGCTTTTATCTCTGCAGGAAATGAGTCTGTTTGGGCCTGGACCAGCAGGGCCTTTTCTGCCGTGATGTAATCTGCTGCTTCGCTCTGACTGTTGAGAGTAGCCGCCCCGTGACGGGACTGCACAGTAGCTTGGACTATCTCTGACCAAGTCTGAAACTGACTAGCCTCAGGTAGTTGAGAGCTTGGAGTCACAAGTCCAACAAAGACGCTCCTCTTCAACTCAGTTTGATCAGTATCAGCTGTGGTATTTGGCATGACTGGCCACTGATCTTGATTCTTGGTCAGGAAATCAGGACCAGATCTCCACTGGTTGTGACATGTTAACTCTGATAATGTTAGGCCCCTGGTAATGTGATCAGCAGGGTTTCGAGGTGAGTCAACATATCTCCAGCTTGTTGTGTCGGTGAGAGTCTGGATTTCAGCTACACGTGTTCCGACAAACACTTTGTACCGGCAAGACTCTGACTGCAGCCAGTGAAGGACGGTGGTGGAATCAGACCAGCATATGACGTCGTGAATGGGGATGTTCAGCTCAGCCTTTATCAACTTGACTAGCTGAGCACCCGTTAAAGCAGCACTTAACTCCAGTCTTGGCATGGAGAGGCACTTCTTGGGGGCTACTCTGGAGCGAGCTAGGATGAAGGAGATGTGGATGTTACCTTCACCATCTGTGGTGCGCAGGTAAGCGACTGATCCATAAGCCTTCTCCGAGGCATCACAGAACACGTGGAGCTGCCTGGTTGCCGTGGAGGTGTCTACGTTTGGTGGCGTGTAGGCTCTTAGAAAATACACCTGACGGAGATTCGGGAGCTCCTTTGCCCAGGCGAACCATTTCTCTTTCAGCTGTTGGTGTTCTATGGGTTCATCCCAGCTGAGTTCTTGTTTCCAAAGATCCTGAATGAGGACCTTAGCCCTGGTTGTGAAGGGGATGATGAAACCTAGTGGGTCGTACTGTCTAGCGAGGGTCTTGTACAGGTTTCTCAGTGTGGGTTGGAGAGGCTCTGATGTGCGGTGCTTGTAACCCACAGTATCATCAAGACAGTTCCACTGTAGCCCTAGTGTGGGCTCATCGAGTTCGATGCTATCTCGGGACAACCACAGTTCACTGCTGGCGGATCTGGCATCAGGAGGCAGATGTTCAATGACTGAAGGTAGGTTGCTAGCCCACTGCCTGATCTCGACGCCTCCTTCTGCGAGTAGTTGCCGCAGTCCATCCACAACAGTCTTGGCTGTGGCAGGATCTGGAGCACTGTAAAGACAGTTATCAACGTAGAAGGCTTGGGTTACCACGTCAATTAAATCAGATTGGTCTGATGGGCAAGTTTGGACGTGGTGCTGCTGCGCATAGGTAGCACAGCAGGGGCTGCACGTAGTCCCGAATGGGAGGACCTGCCATTCGTAGATTTGAGGTTCCTCCTCTCTTTGCATATTCCTCCACAGGAAGCGCATTAGGGGTTTGTCAGCAGCTAGCAACCTCACCTGGTGAAACATGCCTCTAATGACACCACTGATGGCCACAGCGTGCTGACGAAATCTCATGAGCACTCCCAACAGTGATGACCCCAGTGTTGGCCCTGGTAGTAGCTGTTCATTTAGGCACTGACCTTTATGTTGAAAGGAGCAGTTAAAGACGATCCGATCCTTCCCGTTATGGTGTACTATATGATGTGGGATGTACCACGACTCTGTTGATTTGTTTGCTTCTTCAGGGGAAATCTTTGCTACATAACCTGCAGCTTCCAGCTTTAGGATCTCCGAACAGTAAGTAGCAGCTCTTGATGGATCTTTGGCAAGTCTACGCTCTGTGCTGCGCAGACTGGGTAGCCCTGCTTCTTTGGGGGCCTTGAGAGGAGTTATTGGTGAGCGGCGGAGGAGAGGTGTAGCGTAGCGTTGGACACCGCCAATTTCCACTTTGGTTGTGGAGGTTTGGAGAAGGTTGAAGGCTTGTTGGTCGAGCTTTGACCTAGTTACAGCCTTCTCGGAGTAAGGTAAGGTGTCCAGCTGCCAAAGGCATTGCACGTGCTGGAGTAGCTCACTGCTAGCTGCCACAGTTGCAATATGCAGGCATTGGGTTTGACGGGACAGGCTCTGCACAGGTGTCATTGGACCTTGGAGACACCAGCCGAGACGAGTACACACAGCAATAGGTCCATCTGGAGGGCCCTGGATGATAGGCTGGATAGGAGTGATAAGATGACTCATATCTGACCCGATCAGGAGCAGAGGCTGCACGTGGTCAACTGGGAGGAGTGGGAGGCCTCTCAGGTGTCTGTGAGCGTGCTGCAATGCTGCTATTGGATAATTATGCTCTGCAAAGCTTAGTCCATCTGCCGAAAATGCATTGGAGATGAGATGCTTCTCATTTGGATTGGAGGTAGAAGATACTTCAAATGAGACTGTTAGACCTCCTAGCTGTTTCACATTCTGGTGAATTGTCTGTATAGGGAGAGTCTCTGGGATGCCCTGCAGTTTGAGGGATCGTAGGACTGGTGCTAGCACGATGGTCCTCTCTGAGCCATCGTCTAGTATAGCATGAGCTTCTATTGCCTGCTTGCCATGGTGGATGAGGATTTTGACTACCTTTAACATCACCCGCTGTGAACGATTAGGACGGTCGAGGTAGATCTTTGTAGCTGCCGAACTTGTGGTTGGGTTTGCAGCTGATGTGTCTTGGATAGAGTCATGGAGTACAGTGAGGTGCAGCTCTTTGCAGATCTTACAGGGCCGTTTAAGTGTACAGCTCTCTGTGGCGTGACTACGGCCACACTTCCAGCACCGATTTCCATCCTTTATCCATTTCACAATCTGATTAGGTGTGAGCTTCTTAAAATTGTCACATGAGTTCAGATAGTGATCTTTGTCATTGCAATGTGGGCAATAGGGCTGTGGCTTGGAGGCAGGCTTGCTACGGACTGATTTGGAGGGAGGTGACTCATCCTTTACTGTGAGAAGCACAGGGGTGGATCGTTCTCGGTATGAGATGAGGCTCTTTGTGCCCTTAGCTGGCCTGTTGGGCTCAGGTTGGTATAAAGCTGCAGCACGACTTGAGATGCGTTTGGCCTGGGACTTGACCTGGAGCCAGGAAGCGAGGTCAGGGAGTGTGTATGTTCTGTCAGAGCCTGACTGCAGGATCCCCCGGTTTAAGCAGTACTCCACAAAACTGTCCCGGTAAGCTGGGGGCATTTTACTCAGCAGCCGATCCACGTGCGACCCACACAGGAGTTCAACACCATTTGGTCCCTCAAGGGTTTGTAACATGCCCACAAGGGATTGAACAGACAGGGCGAAAGTATCAAATTGGTTGGCGTCGCCCATTCTGAGAGCAGGGGAGTTGAGAAGGATGCCGAGCTCTGACTGTACGAGCTGCCTCGGTTGGCCGTATTTATCCTGTAACGCATTTAGTGCAGCAGTATAGGGGCTTGGATGATGGATGTAGGCCTTTGCGAGTTGCACTGCGCTAGGTAGCTTTAAGTGACCTAATAGCACTTGATATTTGTACTGTTCGCTGAGATGGCTGTGATTGTTAAGTAAACTGTCCAGCGCCATCTTAAGGAGGGTGAAATCGCTCTCACGGCCACTCTCAAATACTGGGAGCATGGGCTTAGGGATGCCGAAGGCAGCTGCAATGAGCATGTCTGCTCCAAGTTGTGGCTGTAAGCCAGGATATGAGACTGGCAGGGGTGGAGGAGCTTGGCATAATACAGAGGTAGCTGGAGGTTGAACCCCTCTGGGTGTTGGAGCCGAAGCTAATATAGGCTGCACTGGGTTGGTACCTGTGTGAGTAGGGTACGATGTAGGAAGCTGGGTGTTGTGAGACCCGCTCAGATGCTGCCCAGCTGGAGGAATGTTAGGTGAGGAGGTGATTTGAGCCATGTTTGGCTGAGGCCAGGAGACTGCAGCACTTAACTCTGTCCTTTGTCCTTGAGTAGGCTGTTGTTTAGGTGTGATGGGTGGTAGCACATTAGCTGATGGGGCATGTGTGCTCATTGGTGGTGGTGCTGGTGGAACATGCACCACATCTGTTGGTTGGTCAGAGTATTGCACGTCCAAAGGTGAGACATAATTGGTGCATGCTTTGGGTTGAGGTACTGCAGTTGAAGTCAGATGTGCAGCTGGGGTTACAGGATCCGAAGCTGCTGGGATCTGTTCATATGAGCAGGTGGTGCTGTTAGAGAGCATGGAGGTGACTAGTTTAGCTAGCTCTACATCAGCCTCTAGTTGTTTGAGACGGCGACTCTGGTCCAGGCGTTTGCTTATAGCTTCTCTAGTTCTTAAAGCTTCCTGTTGAGCTAGTTGGGCAGCTGTAGCTTGGACATGTATCTGTTGGAGTTCACGTTCAGCTAATGAGTCTTCCTCCAGTTGCTGTCGAAGGGTAGTTAGTTCACGTTGCTTACTGCTTTCTTCCAGTATTGCTGCTTGCAGAGGTGAGAGGCTGTCACGAGGATAGCAGCCATTAGAGTAGGTGGTTCTACGTCCAGAATGTGAACTGGAGCCAGATCCAGTGCTTGGAGC
>SSNR01001618.1:0-12350 GCA_006937965.1 Callopanchax toddi
GTATAAAAAGTGTTCATTGCATAATATTTTTAAAATCATCTGAAACAGTGAGCTGCTTGGTGGAGCATGTTGTTAGCACTGTTACAGTCAGGAGGTTGTGGGTTCACTTCCCAGCTCTGTGGCCAGGTTGCATGTTCTTCATGCTGTGTGAGTTTTCTCTGGCGCCCCAGTCTCTTTAAGTTCAAAGTCATTGATAATGTGCTTTTTGATCATTCAGTTTTTCATTTGGAAAAACCTAAAGATTTGAGTTGAATTGACATGAATTTAGGTCAGAAGGATCTGAATTTGTAAGAAACTAAATGATTTGAGTGAGTTTGACTTAAATCCGTCAAGTTAAACAAACTTAATAATTTAAGTTGGATAAACTTAATTGAAGTACTTGTTGCCAGTTGACACAATTCAGTTAAGTTGGTTCAACTATTCTCTTTTTTCAGTGCAGCATGCTCCTTTGAAATCTCCAAGGCAGCTTTTAAAAAGATCAACCAAACACTTTGATTTGATTTGGAACAGGAAAGCACATTATATGAGGAAAGGTAACCTGGTTAAAACCTTTGAGGAGGAGGTCTGCAGGCGATTGATTTTGACTGTTTAGACGGCACACTTCAAATAAAATGGTGAAATAATTGTCTTAAAAATCTAAACAGCCTCTGGGTTTTGATCCCAGTCACATTTTTTCCCAATTAGGAGGAATAAAAATCCTTCTTGGCTGTGACTTTGATTTAAAAAGTTACACATAAAACTTTCTTCTTCTCTCCATCAACAAGTGTTACTTTATTGGAAGTTACTTTACAAACATCATTTTAGCCTCCATGACACAGCTCTATATAGAGCTCTGAAAAACAAGTGGTTTATATTAAGAACTGTAATGATAAGGGTATCTGGTCTGTGATGCATCTGTTAAATGATAGAGGTCATCTAATGTCCTGTAATGAATTTCATTTAAAATACGATCTGGTAGAAGACCCTGAGATTCTCCACAACATGTAGAGCTATTCCTCTAATCTGGTGGTGACTTCTTGTTCTTACTCTCAATAAACTGATCATAGTTTTTGTTTTCCTGAGTTGTAGATCAATGGTCAAAACTTTACAAGTTCCAAATGTTCCAACTCTGTAATTAGTAAATTATTTACTGACACTTTGAGTCCTTTTCAAACTAATCGAAGTCAGATATCTCTGTTATTCTCTACTAAAGAAAGATCTCAGGTAGGCGTTCTTTTATCAGTAACGGACTAATCTATCGTTTCCGTCATGAGAACGCCGTTACGTTACTGAGCGTGAAATGTGGTGCGTTACTTTTCTAATGTTCTCTCCATCAATGCGTCCGTAGGTTCAGTCCTCTGAGCTTTATTTAGAACAATAAGAGCTGCTGTTGGCTGTAGCGACACCAACAACAGTCTAAAAGTGTTAAAACAACCATAAACAACCCAGTGTCACCACTCACTCCTGACTAAAGGCTAGGGAATAAAAGAGTCTTCAGACCAGACTTAAAAACAGGAAGTGATGGAGCCCGTCTGACAGGAAGTGGGAGGTCATTCCAGAGTTTTGGGGCGAGGACTGAAAAGGATGGATCACCTGTGGATTTACGTTTAGTCTCTGGAACAACAACAAGAAGAACAGCTGATCTGAGGATCTGAGGGAGCGAGATGGGACATGTGTCTGCAGGAGATCAGTCAAATCAAAAGGAGCGCTGCCATTAAGAGACCTACAAACAAATCAAAGAAGTTTCAAACTGATTCGCTGGTGAATCAGGAGCCAATGCAGCGAGGCTAAAACAGGAGTCATGTGCTCCCTCTTTCTGGTTCCTGTTCAAAATCTGGCCTCTGTGTTTTGGACCAGCTGGAGTCCAGAGATGGATGCCTGGCTGGTTCCTGCAGAGTGAATTACAATAATCCAGTCTGGTGTTATAAAGCATGGATCACTGGTTCAAGATGGGATTTTGACAGAAACGGTTTAATCTTAGACAGACGGGTAGGTGGAAGAAACGGGATCTAACGACTCCGTTCACCTGACTGTCCGACTTTAAAGCAGCGTCTATCTTCAGCCCAAGGTTGGTGATGAAGGGCTTCTCCTGAGAGGCCAGGGAAGAAAGATCAACACCGTGAGGGGGTCGAGTCGGCTACTGGGTCTAAACACAATGACTTCAGTCTTCTTCTCACTGAAAACCAGGAAGTTTAGAGCCATCAGGACCTGATGTCAGAGAGGCTGACGGTCATCAGGTGAAAACTGATCCAACAAAAAACTGATCCCAGAGGCAGAATGTAAAGGGAAAACAGAAGAGGGCTGAGAATGGAGCCCTGAGGAACCCCCCAGGGGATCTCAGCACAAGAGGAAGAGGAATCCCCAATCTTAACAGAACAACTCCTCCCAGAGAGGTAGGACTGTTACGACCTCCACTAGGTCTAGGAGAAAAAAAGGAGGTCTAACAAAAAGTTAAAGGAGACTTGTGTAAGTTGTAAAACAAAAATGATATTTATTATCATACAAACAGATTTACAACAAAGGAAGGAGCTATATAAACTATGGTTAAGATACAAAAAAATTGCTCTATGTTTATCAATATAAATAAGGATATAAACTGAAAACACCAGAGGATAAGCCTCCGGGAAATAAAGCACTATGGCTACTAAACTAAAGATCAATATAATATACTAACTAAGGGAGAGTTTGTTTTTAAACCTAAGTATGCTATTTAACTAAAGTTGTTTTTAAACTAAAAAGGTTCACTAAACAAAAACAGGCTTTTAACAGTCCTGAACAAAAGAACCTACAAACAAAATAAGCACTAAACTACTACTACTACTACTACTACTACTATTAAGGTCTAAATTAAACTACTTCTATACTCAATACTTTAAACTAGTTAATCTCTAGAAGCCAATGCTCAGACAAACGGTGGAGAAGAGGCACGGATCCTTTCTCCCCTGATCTGAACGTGAACAGCCTTTTTATTTCTGCTCCTTGATGAGCTGATGAGCTGCAGCCGATCAGGAGTGGGCGTGTCACTGTCAGCAGCAGCAGCAGGAAAGAACAGCCCCACGGTAGCAGCCATGGTCATCCACCAGAGGGAGACAAAAACCCGGGGATGTAACACCCTCCTCCTTAAAAAGAAAAAGAGAGTTAATACACAATATAACAAATAATTTACCCTACTTTTTCTCACAATGGCATCATCTTCAGAGAACGTCCCCATAAACCAAAGGCCCCGACTCATAGTCTGCCTTCCATGCAGCGGAGAGCGGGTGTATTAAACACGAGCCCATGGAGGTAGAAGAGGGACCCATGTTGGAAGCCGTCCCCTTCACCTCCTGGAGTGTCCCCGAGATGGTGATTCGTCCAAATCACCAACGCTAACTCCCGTTTGCCACATCCTGAAAGACAAAACAATGAGCCAGCAACAACTCCTCCCAGAGAGGTAGGACCTGATCCACTGAAGACCTGATCCACTGAAGACCTGATCCACTGAAGACCTGATCCACTGAAGACCTGATCCACTGAAGGCCTGATCCACTGAAGACCTGATCCACTGAAGACCTGATCCACTTAGACCTGATCCAATGAAGACCTGATCCAATGAAGATCTGATCCACTGAAGATCTGATCCACTGAAGACCTGATCCACTGAAGACCTGATCCACTGAAGACCTGATCCACTTAGACCTGATCCAATGAAGACCTGATCCACTGAAGACCTGATCCGGTGAAGACCTGATCCACTGAAGACCTGATCCACTGAAGACCCGATCCGGTGAAGACCTGATCCGGTGAAGACCTGATCCACTGAAGACCTGATCCACTGAAGACCTGATCCACTGAAGACCTGATCCGGTGAAGACCTGATCCACTGAAGACCTGATCCACTGCAGACCTGATCCACTGCAGACCTGATCCACTGAAGACCTGATCCACTGAAGATCTGATCCACTGAAGACCTGATCCACTGAAGATCTGATCCACTGAAGACCTGATCCACTGAAGACCTGATCCGGTGAAGACCTGATCCACTGAAGACCTGATCCACTGAAGACCTGATCCACTGAAGACCTGATCCGGTGATGCCCACCCACTGCTCCAGCAGAGAGATCAGAACATCCTGGTCCACAGTATCAGCAGCAGGTCTACAGCACCAGCAGAACAGGATCACCAGAGTCGTCGTCTAAAAAAAGTCATTAAAACCTTTAAAGAGCAGACTCAGTTCTGGGCCATGCTTTAAAACCAGACTGGAGAACTTCCAGGATTCCATTTGGTTCTAAAAGGCCGTCAGCTGCTTGAACACAACCTTCTCTAAGATCTAGACAAGAAGGGTCATTTGGAGACAGACAGGCCTAAAGTTAGCTAAAACAGACGAGTCTAGCCCCGCTTTCTTTAGCAGAGGTTCTACAACAGCACATTTAAAGATTCAGGCACCTGGCTCAGAGTCAGACTGCTGTTAACGATGCTGAGAACAGAGGGAAAAACCTCCTTTAACAGCCGAGCAGGGAGAGCATCAGAAGGAGAGCCAGTCGGCTTTAAGCTAACAGAGTGAGGGACACAGGCTGAAAGGAATCTAACACAGCTGAGCATGGGACCAGAACTGATGGATCATGGGAAGGTGGAGCGATCATGGCTCTAGCGCTAGCCACTTTGTCCAGAGAAAAGACAAAAAGTTGTTACAAACATCTGGAAGCTTCCAGGGGGACAGAGTCAAAAGCATTTCAAACCGAGTCCAGAGTCTTAAAAAGACAGCCAGGATTTCCAGTGATCATGTCAGAGAAATACTTTATTCTAGCAGCTTCCACTGCTTTCTGCTACGAAAGATCACACGCCACTCTGTTTTCACACAGAGCAGAAACAACAGCGTCCTCACAAACTTCCAAGCATGATGTCAGAACAAACGATAACCACAGCATTACGCTATGAATCGATCAAAGGAACTGTTCTCTCAACGCTCCGTCTCCATGCACAGACTTCAATGATCAAGGCTAAAGACTGATTAGCATCAATATCAATATGAGACTGGAGTTCTAGTGAAGTCAAATCATTAAATCACTTCTTCTGAGGGGAAAGACGAGATAAGCAGGTTAAAGAATCATCAAGTAAACTGACTGAGAACTAGAACCAGAACTATGGTGAGTCCTGTGGAGAGGACGCTGGCGCATTTTGGCTGCCGCTTCTCCTCAGGGAAAACTTTTTAAAACTTTTATAATTTGGATTTTGTTTTTCTTTTTTTCTACATGTTGGACTTTTATATATTCACTGTCACAGGAGTCCCAACCAAGTTTATCTTTTATTTTTTGCTGTTGCTAATTACTTGGAAGCGATTGCTTGGTTGTAGGTGGTCGGCTGATTCACTGTGCGGCCTAGCCAGCTTCCACCTGGACTAGAAATAATCTCATCTCCTCTCTACAATATCATCTGTCATGTTTTTCACCCTACCTGCCATCCTGCTTCATCTTTCGTTGACGCTCGTCGCCACCACCTCATCCATGACTCTTCGTTACTCGTCTCTCCAGCTACACCGATTAAACCACTTCACGCCACCTACCGCGGACATCGTCACAGGAATTAAAAACTCTGGACTACTTCGACGTTGCCGCTACATCCATAGAGGCTCCCGTCGCAATCTTATTTTTAATTCATCATCCAACGATACTATCACAACAATATGGACCAACTCCATTTCCGCGTCCCGTTCCTGCAACAACGTACGTCATCAGAACAGCCGCTCTGTTAACTATTTCAATCTTTGACCTGTTCCCACTTCCGCCTCAGCTCCTTCAAAACAAAAGCCTCTCAAACTTTCACTCTTCAACACGAGATCTCTCAATAATAAAACCCTCCTTCTCAACGAATTTATAACAGATTCGCAACTGGATTTGCTCTGTCTCACAGAATCTTGGCAAAAACCCCATGAATACTTTACCCTCAACCAAACCACTCCTCCTGGATTTTTCTATTTGGACAAACCCCGTACAGCAGGCAGAGGTAGAGTATTGCTGCCATTTACTGGCAAACTCTTAAGCCTCGCCCACTCCCCATTCCTGATGTACCCTCTTTTGAATACCTGTCATTCAAACTCCCTGGATCCACCCCTTTGNGTTTTCACACAGAGCAGAAACAACAGCGTCCTCACAAACTTCCAAGCATGATGTCAGAACAAACGATAACCACAGCATTACGCTATGAATCGATCAAAGGAACTGTTCTCTCAACGCTCCGTCTCCATGCACAGACTTCAATGATCAAGGCTAAAGACTGATTAGCATCAATATCAATATGAGACTGGAGTTCTAGTGAAGTCAAATCATTAAATCACTTCTTCTGAGGGGAAAGACGAGATAAGCAGGTTAAAGAATCATCAAGTAAACTGACTTATTCATTACTTCTAAGCAAACCGTCTGATTCAATTCACCTGGAAGAAAACCAGTTTCTTTGTTCATGGGTGAAGTCTGTAAAGCAGATGGAGACCTAATGAGTTGAAGCTTCATTCTGCAGCGTTCTCGTCTCCTGTAACCATCAGAGTCAGGACCGGAGCGCAGGGGCGCCGTAAAGGGGGGGAAGGTTAGGAAGATTCTAAGGGCCCACGACTTTTAGGGGGCCCAAAAAAGTCTCTAAAAAAAAAAATTTTTTTTTTTTAAGTTTAAAAATCACAAGTACCTTACTTCTCGGTATTTTGTTAAAATTAAGACATTAAACAAACAATCCTTTTGTCTTCATAAAATGTATATCAGAGGTCACTACTTTATTTATAAAAAAAAATTATTTGAAACCCCCCCCTCACATCGGCATGAAATGGTACAGTCCGCCCGAATCACGTCTCTTCGGCTGAAGGAAACACGGAGCTGGAGCAGACCAACCTCCAGTCAGAACCTCCGTGTTTGTCCCTGTCAGCTCCGGGAAGCTGTATAACCGTCGGTGTCACTTCTCTCTTCTTCACTCAAAGTGATTGCCAGGACGGGTTGTCAATAAAGACAACAGCCGCGCGTGAAAAAAGCTGCGGGTTTTTTGTTTTTTTTAAAGCGCGTGAGCTCCGATCCAGTGCAGCTCAGGTGTTCACGCTGTAACCAGTCAGCGCTTCACCCGCTGCACCGCCCCTCCTCCTACCTGAACCAAGCAAACCGAACCCGAAGCAGGTCGACCAGAACCGGAGGGTTAGTCCAGGTCCAGACTGGAGAGGGACAGGAATAAGAACTGAATGAGGAGGTAAATCCCCAGATAATCACATGTTCTCTAATAAAAATGTGAATGCATCTAAATAAAATAAGTAATAATAAGTAATAAGTACCAGTACTTAATTTGGGGATCGACATGTAACATTTAAACACAACGGTTGTTTATTTTACAAAAGAGAGCATTAAAAATCATCAGTAATATTAGATCCGTATTTTATCCTGATCAAATCTTTTTTCCTTTTTAAAAATGAAGATTTCCACAATAGCTAAAATTATATTCTTAGGAGAAACTCTCACTTTAAATACCTATAATTTAACTGTTACTAGTTAAATGACTTATTTTAATTGGATAAAAACACTATTCCAGCTGTCAGTAATGTATTTAAATTTCTGAACATTGTAGCCTCACCAAATAGGCTATATCCTCTGACCTTTGACCTCTGTTGACCATCACAACAATAATCCATCTTTTTCCCAATAACTTGGAATACAATCACTCTTGGATTATGTTTTAACCTGAATCAAGATCCCTACAGGTGTCCTACTGTCCACTTTCAAGTGTCCATCTCCCAGATGACCTTAACTGGACACTAGCTGGTCTAATAAAACACTCTCTGTAAAGAAGTCTCTTCTTTAACACCAAATGACTGGTGTTCCAACTGTAATTTCTTGTTTACAGAACAGTCGCTGGTTGTTCCTGTTCAGGGTCATCCACACACTCACACTCAAAGTGTTATAATATGCTTCTCTGCTTTTCATGCATTTCCTACAAATATAATGTGAGTGTTAACGGGCAGAAGTCATGTGACTTGGTAACTCCCTCACAGTCCCTTGTCCAATCAGAACCATTCACAACTCCACTAACTCAGTTCTGATTAGTACACTTAATATCTTCTGATTGGTTAAATTTAAGATAACTCGTCTCAAAACTAATATTCAGTTCCGGTACAAGTCAGTCTTGTCTTGTCTTGTCTTGTCTTGTCTTGTCTTGCCGAGTCCTCATAGAGGCTTGGTCTGAGCTACAGCCTGAAGCAGTCGGAGCTGCTATGCTGCTATCTTAGCTGAACCTTCATCAGCTTTGAACAAGGCCTTGAGAGACCTGCTTGTGTCTCTACCTCTGTCTCTCCCTCACCACGGGGACTGATCAGAAATGACTTCAGCATGCCTGCTGAGATGCCTCCCTTGCTGACCGGGACGTATCCACGGACTGCCCGGCGAAGTCCTCGGCGGCCACGCCTTCCAGGACCACCACTCCGAGTCTGGGGACTCCAGCCTCAGCTTGTGGAGAAACCAACGCCTGCCAGATCCAGGAGCGTCCACCTTTCAGTGAGCGAACACCACTTTCTGATCGAGAGGTTTGCTTTGATAAAGCTTAATTCTTCCAAACTAAATTAAGCCAAAACTAAATCCCATTCAAACTCAAATTAGCCTAAATTGACTCTTAAAGTCCCAACTAGGTTAACTAAATTAACTAACTTCCCTAGTCATTAAAACATATGCTACGGTCCGTTAAAACTCACAATTAAACTATCTTTAACATCCTTAACATGTTTAAGAATATTAATTGTGTTTACATCAAACTTTCAAACTGTCTTATCTGTCTGTGTTCTTAGGTTTTTCAAATTAAACGATTGTTCAATCTTTATCTGGTCTCAAGCTTCACGTTATTAATAAGGTATTTCAATTCACTGTACTCTTTCAAAGAACCTAGATACCTTCAATAAATATTAGCTATTATCAGGGTTAAATGACAGTTTATCACTTTTCATTATAAACCAAAAATAAGCTAATGTTATCTGAAGAGGGTGTAGTTAAAATAACTAATAGTTATTTCAAAACGCTACAACATACAGTACATTAAAAAAGCTAGTACTATTTTCATTTCTGATAGGTAGATCTTCAGTCTTCTTAAGAACAATCAGGTTCTTGACATTTGTTTTCAAATAGTTGATGTCACTTATTTAATTCCTCTTATCCATAAAGCTCTTTAGCCTGAAATAGTCCGCTTACAATGACATCATTAGTACAGTTAAATTATAACTACTTAAAATGGTATGAATTCAATTTGAGCTCCACCATGTTATTCCAGACAGGAAGAATAGATTAGTGGAGGTTGTTCTTCAAACCCAATAATACACATGAATGGGAAATGTGACTAAATGTGTCCTAAGAATGACATTGAAGTGATCTGAAGTGTTCAGAGTGGATAGCAGAATGGTATTATCTGGAATATTACATTTTATGATTTTACTTGGAACAGCTGATTTTTAGATTTCTGAATACATATCAGTCTGACTAATAAATGTTAAAGTGACCACCTTAGTTTAAGCATTTGGTTTCAGTTCAAATCAGTTCAGTTGTTGGATTTCCTTAAATAGAATTTCTACTAGTAACAAAATACCTGTGGATATCTGTATTTTCTATTTGGCTAGTAATAATACTATTTGGGCTAGAAAAAAATTACATTAATATTATATAAAACAGGATTAACAAAGAGGTGAGGTTTTTAATAAATTTTTAAAAAGGTTAAATTATTCAGATTCAGTCCAGCGCCACCTGCTGGTATTCTCATTATCAATGAGAATAAAAGAAACACACATTCAACATTTGATTAGAAGTTAGATATGCTGTTGAATCAGTTCTTCAGTAGTGGGTACTTTTTGTAGTATTTGTACCAGTTCCCTACTTCAGTAGTTCAGCTACAACCAGACTGAGTTACTTTACGACAAACTAAAACTTTTCCTGTCATTCCAGTGGAAGATGCTGCAGTCAGTCAGTCAGTCAGTCAGTCAGTCAGTCAGTCAGTCAGTCAGTCAGTCAGTCAGTCAGTCAGTCAGTCACATCATTCTAAACCAACCAGTACTAACAGGACTGAACTTTACCTGGTTATCAATAGAGAACTGGTAGAGCTTTGACTAGTTAAGGGTTGAACAGCTGATTGTCTAATGCGTTCCTTCCAGAACTGGAGACAGGCAGACCATTATATCATGTCTTTGAACTATGGAGTTTGTCACTGTGTTCACATCTTTAGTTCTGACATGAAACCACTGCAGGTCATTGTACTTCCCTGATTTGTTTTCCTAAGTCTTTTCTCTAAGATCTGAATAGTCCAGCTGATGGTGTTATAGAGAACACAGCTGCTTAAAATGAAGACTTCCTGTTGAATCTGACTCTGAAATAGTTACTGAGTTTTTATTACTGTAGGTAAAATAGTTGTTTAACAACTTGTTAAATGCGCCAGAGTGCAGAAAATAGCATCTACGCCAAAGATTTTTTTCTTTGGGGAAGTGTCCCCCCCACATTGTTTTTGCTTCCGACGCCCCTGAATCAAACACTAAAAAACATATTTATCTGTCAGGACTTCAGCAGAGTTTTGCTTTTCTTTAACCTGACAGCTGTTTTCAGAGACTCATCATGTTGTAAATAGTTTTATGGTTGAAACCTGCTGATATGTTCAGCTGACTGACCCAAATCCTCCATGACTCAAAGTTACTGTCAATAAAGGATTTGTTGTTTTTTTATACAGGTGACAAGATTAAAGCATTAATATATTTTTCTCCACATAATTTACCTTAAAAATACTTCATTTCCCACATACCCCCAAATACTAGTTTCACCTAAACATGCTGCAAAGAAGCCAGCATGCTGTGAGTGGATAATGACATTAAACAGAACTATTACAAATAAATATAAAATGTTATTTTTGTGGTAAAAACATTTTTCCACACAATGATGATTAGATGAATCAGTAACAACTTACAGTCTGTGTTGATGCTGGGCAGGTTGAAATGTTATTTAGTCTGTTAATGTTACAGAAATTACTGTGAGATTATTATTACTGTGAAGAGCCTTTTTAAAGGAACTAAAGAAAACCTTCCACTAAATACCTTGAAATCAGATGTTTTGATGCTGACTGAATTATGGGATGTCTCATAAGGGTCTGTTTGTTTATGTAGCTTTTAGAACAAAAATCCCAGTGANGAGCTGGAAGTTCTTTAAAGTTCTGAATCAACTCACAGGAAGTGTCATCAACATTTACTCCGGCTGTAGTTACCGCGTGTGGCCATTAGAGGGCACAAACCATCTGCTCTTCATTGAGTGTCTGTGGTGGAGGATCCTTTCAATATTTAGACGTTCTTCATTCTTTCTGCTCTATCAGTCTTTCTATTCCTCATCACTTCATGCTTTCTTTGTGTCTAGAATGTGTTTCATATTTCAGACTTTAAGATGACTAATATTACTATCAAATGGCATCAGAATCAATGTGTTAGTATTCTTTATAACTTAGTTCAGAGGTGTTTTAGCTGCAGCTACTCAGGAGATTCTGCAGGACTCAACCTGCTGGACCTCATTACAAGGATGAGTTCCCACTTCCTGCCTTCTGGTTATACTAGTCTGTGGCTGAAACCATGTCCCATAAGGCTGTTCTCCAAGAGCCAACGTCTATAGTGGGCTGATGGTCCACACCCACAGCATGTGTCCAGCGAACACTGTGACAAAGGAAGTGTGTTTCCTCTGTATGAGAAGAGAAGACTCACTGGTTCATAGACTTCTACAAATTGGGACTTGAAATCAGTGAGAGACAAAGATCAGATCCCAGATCAGTTAGCTCAGACTGTTAGAGACCTGGAGAGAGTTCTGAAGGTCCTGGTTTGAGTCCAGCTTCTTCTTCTTTAGACTCCAAGCATGAAATGAAAGAGTGAAAAGGTCTAAGAGAAGCAGTGTGAGTGTGAAGGGCCTCAGTGGTGTGGTGGGATTGTTCATGTTCACCAGTCTCAGAGGGACTGGTTCAAATCCCACCTGCTCCTGGAACCTGGATCCCCTGTAGTGGGGAGGGGAGGAGGCCGTGTCTCCTCCCCGGGGATGTGAGAGATCAATGTGAGGAGTTATGGAGCAGGAGACCAGGACCAGCTGGACTTTTACTGGAACCACTGATGACAGTGCAGAAAAAGATGAGAAAGTTGTTGAATAAAAGTTGCTTTTACGGACATGGTTATCTAAGTTTACCAAATACAGATATTACAACTAAATACTAATATTGCCTTCTCACACCCCACAATTTACATTTAAAGTGTAAAATCAGTTCTTCCTGTTTGTCTCTCTGATCAGACTGCAGCTGCAATCAAACATATGATACAAGTCATCTAAGGACTTTCAGGCATGGCTTCACAAAATATGTTTATTGATGATTTGAAAGGTTAA
>SSNR01001619.1:0-13400 GCA_006937965.1 Callopanchax toddi
TGGTCGTTTATAAGTGGTCAGACTGTGCCGTAATGTGGTGCAATCATGTGGTTTTCACTAAAGATTAGGTGATGCCGGTATAAAGGGGGTATGGGGCGGTCTTTCTGCTGGTGACCTGCTGGGTTAGGTGAGATGGAAGTGTCCGTAGTAAACAGACAGACAGACAGGAGACTTCTGTTTCTGCTCTTAATGCCAGTAGCTCCTGGATCTCAGCATCGCTCCAGTTTTCCATCTCTGCTGCGTGTTTAGAAAGGCGTAACAGTTTTCCCATGTTTACCTGGTTTTTAAATACTTATTCTGGTCAGGGGTCGGCTCACCTTTGCCAGATTATTAGTGACACCTCCCTCTGTTGTGCCAAGGTGTAATCTTCATTCACTAATCTGGCGTTGTGGTAATATTACTACCAAGCTTGGAGGCACAAATGCCACAAAATTCCCACATTGCCGCCATGCCACCACGGTGCTTCCATAAGACGCACCATGGTCGCAGTGCTACACTGATTTTCTGGCATGGTGTGTTTTATGAAAGCGACTAATAAAGTCACACAGGACAGGACATGAGATCAAAGAGCTCCCAGCATTATGGTCTTCTCATTTCAGGTTCTGGAAGTGGGGAACCAGTTAGCAAGCTAACCTACAAACACAGACAGCAGTGATTCCTGTGGATTTTAGAAGAATCAGGAATACGTCCAACACTTTGTCCATCATGGAGAAGAGGTGGAGGAGGAATCTAAATATCTGCACTCTACGACCTGATATGATTGATAAATTAATGAATCTAATAATAATATCATCAGTAGTAGATGATGATGATGATGATGATGGTTTTCTGAACTCTAGAATCTGTTGATGGTTTTAATGTTTTAGATCTGTTCTATTGTTGCTGACAGCAGCTAGATTTAATATTCAGGTTCCCTTTTGACAGGATGTTGCTGCAGCATGTTGGTGGAGATTCTGTCATCCTGGACAGGATCCTGTTCACTTTGAAGTGAAAACAGCTGAACTGTTCCAGTTATCTAGAAGACTCGTCGTCTCCTTCAGTCATAAACCTTGGGTTGTGAGGAGGAGGTCTAGAAGTTCTGCTCAGAAACAAACACTCTGATTCTGCTACAAGTCGTCTTTTTTCTTTCATTGAAAAAGTGAAAACATGTTTTTGTCTAAATGAAGGTGATGTTATTGTTCATTAGAATTTAATTCATGTGGAAGTTCAGATTATTTCATCACGTCAGACCTCTGGTTAGATGGCTCATCTGCAGTCAGCTGTTGGAGCAGCATCAGGACCAGAGATCAGCTGATAAAGGAGGCGGGGCCTGTTCTGGAGCCTCTAGAGCTGATTGGACAAAGGAGGACGCTTCATAAAATGAAGAACATGATGGACAACCCTGAGCGTCCTCTACACAAGACAGTAAGTCAACAACAGAGAGTCTTCAGTCAGAGGTTCTTCAGATCTGCTGCAACACAGGAGATCCTTCAGGTCCACAGCTAGAACGTCTAGTTACTGGAGAACCGAACTTCCCTCTGGGATTAATGAAGAAATCTAAACTGCTGCTATGTCATGGTGTTCTGAGTTTCCATTAGAGCTGTGGGAAAACGATTATTTTTAAAACGATTATTCAGACGGTTATTTTATCGAATAGTCGACTATTCTAATGGATAATTAGACGATTATTCTAACGATTATTTTTCTGTGGCACGATTAATAAAAACCATAAATATTAAAATAGATACCCCCCCCCCCCAACAGCCAAACATCTTCTGCTTAAAACAGAATCAAAGCAGTGTTCTACAACATGGAAGAGCTGTCAGTATTTACTCTTTTACAGTACAATAACTAGTTTAAAGGTTTGGACAAAAGTACTAGGTTGTAGTACTGAACAAAACACTGTGAGGTGAACAGTATGGACATTCCTGAGTGTTTAAGACAAAATAAAGTGTCTGTTTCTAAGGAAGAGCTGCAGTTTGACATCAATCTCTCTTTTACAGATTTAAAAACTGCAGAGCAAAAACAAACACTGACAGTTCCCAGCAGACATTCCTGAGTGTTAGTTAAACTATTTCATCGTCCCAAAATAAAACTGAACTGCTGTTCTGTTAGTGTGTGCAGTAAAGCACTGTGTTCCTCCCTCATCACCTCCTCTGTATTACACTCTGAATCGCTGTAGAACAGGAGGAGTCATATTTATATCTGACTAAAGAAACTACTTATTATTTAGGTTATTATCCAGTTTATTTATGCATTGGTATTTAACGTGAGTCTCTGAAAACAACTGAAGTTAAAGGAAGACTAACTTCTGATGAAGTCATCGACAGATAAATGTGGTTCTAGTGTTAATATTGTTGAAGCCACAGCTGTTGACAGTTAGACTGAGAAACACAGCTAGACGAGCGGCGCGCGCAGGGCCACCTTAACTAGCCGATAGGCCCCGGGGCTGAGAGGCTCAGTAGGCCCCCCATGGCCCGAAAACTTCCTCTTACTGCACTCTGTCTTATAAACAATGTCTATACATACACTACACATGCTTAAAAACTATAAATAATCTGCTCAAAATTGAAAATATATTATAAAAACCAGATCTATTTTAAATTTAGACATTATAAAAAATATAACAAAATAATGTGAAAATACCACCATGTACCATAACCTCTGCACAAACATCTAACAGTGATCACAGAAGAAACAAGAAGCAGCAGGTCAGTGCTAGAACCTTCTCTTTATCCTCCTAAGACCTGAACTCTTTCATGACTGCATTTTAATTTATCTTTGCTATTTGGGCTGATTGAGACCTGATGGATGTAAAAACAAAGAATTATCTTTGTACCTGATGTAGTTTCTGAGAAAAATGATGTCCACTTATGAGGTCATCATTTTAAACTGAGATAAAACTCTATGAAGTCACCACTGACTCATGATGTCATCAACTTTATTTGGTGTCTGAACACAGCAGGATTTGTCCTGAGTACAAAAACAAAATGAGAGCCTGGTACTGGTCCACTCTCCAGAACCAGACTCCAGAACCAGACTCTAGAACCAAACTCTCTCCCTCCCTCCCTCTCTTTCTCGCTCTCCCTCTCTTTCTCTCTCTCTCCCTCTCTCGCTCGAGTTTTGACACAGTTCAGGTCCAAGTTCAACTTTTGCCCAGAAAGAACGTATTGTTCAGTGACGATGCTCCCACCCCAGCGGCCCGAATCATTAATAATGTTTTCTACCTTCTCTGCTGCTCCAAGTACTCAGCGCACCTGTCTCCTCCTCCTCCTCCCCGGCAGCGGTTCCCCGCTGAGCGGCCGACAGGCGCTGCTTCATCTCCGCGGCTCCGCCCGGCGCGTGTGTGAACGAACTCTGTCCAACTTCTTTATTGGCTGGTTTAAAAACATTCTGTAAGCTTTGGTATATTCTGTAATGTCTCATGGAGCAAATTTCGTTTCTGAGCACCGCTCTCAAATTTCTTTCCCGACATTTTTTCAAGTTTCTTTACGTCTTGAGGAACACGCCCCAAAATCATCTGTGGTCCAATGGGCCTTTACAGATCACGTGGGGGACGTAGGTCACTTCTAATTTGGACCAATCATCAGCCTTAAACGAGCTGATTGACAGAAAACCTGACGAATTGGAAAACAATGTTTTTTTTTTCTTTTTGTTTTACCTGAAATGATAGGCCCCTAAATATCATAGGCCCCTGGCCACTGCCCCGGTTTGCCCGTGCATTAAGGCGGCCTTGGGCGCGCGCTCCCGTGGCGACAGGCGCGAGCACCGCTGACCGGACGGTCGCCTCCTCTGCTCCGAACCAAGAACCNACTTTTCCTTTTCTCTGAACATTTTGAGGACCTGGCTCTTGAATGACATGTCATGTGTCTCTGGAGAGACCCCTTGTGGACAAATTGTTTACCACACTCAGAGCAGCTAACACATTTTTTGACCGTCTTTACACCAAACTCTGGAGACATTTTCTCCTTCCAGTTGTCTCCATCTTCAGTTTCAGTCTCATATTCTGGACTGTCCCCGTCCTCGTCATAATCCTCACTCATCTCAGTCTCTGAAGAGCTGGAAGCATCTCCATGAGTTTTCAGATCTGGGTTTCTGCTAGTTCCTGCTCCTCCACAGTCTTCCTCACCAGCTTCTACTTTCATGTGGTCAGCTGAGCTGCTGGTTGGAACTTCTCTGTCTTCCATTTGGTCCTGATGAAGCTGTGAGAACAGAGGTTTCTCTTCTTCATTCTCACTCTTCATAGGAAATGCAGTGAATGTGAATCTGGTGCATCAGTCTCCTCACCCTGATGAGCTGCTCTCCCTCCAGACTGGTCCAGACTTCCTCCTGTTCCTCCTTTATGTGGAGGTCTTCTGGGTCCTGCTGGTCCACACCAGGCCTCTGTTCTTCAGGAGCAGCTACTGTCACCAGCAGCGTCTGCACAGGGAGCACTGAAACACAGACATGATTGTTATGGCAGCAGATCCAATATCTGTGTCATCCTAAAGCCACTCTTGGAAAGTAGAGGACGCGCGCAAACCATGCGTTTCAACAAAAAAACCTTTATGTAGAAAAAATAGAAGACAAAAAAAATATATACAAAAAAAAAAACACTGACTTCTTATTTAACCTACTTCTGGGTTTCCTTGTCTCCAATAAACTCACAGTCCACACGGTCAAAAACTATATTGCTCTGTGACTTTACTGCATGCTTCTAGAGTCTCCATCTTTTATTTTTTATCTAAAACATAAATCATACGCCTCCTCCGTGAACCGTCACCTTATCATGGTGGAGGAGTTTGAGTGCCCTAATGATCCTAGGAGCTATGTTGCCTGGGGCACTTGTGCCCCTGGTAGGGTCACCCATGGCAAATTGGTCCTAGGTGAGGGGTGAGACAAAGTGCGGTTCAAAGACTCTTCATGGAAGTTCTATCAACGAGCCAGTGTACCTGGCCCGGAGGGTTACCGGGGTCCCATCCTGGAGCCAGGCCTGGGGTTGGGGCCCGTGAGCGAGCGCTTGGTGGCCGGGCTTTCGCCCATGGGGCCCGGCCGGGCCCAGCCCGAACTGGATACATGGGCTCATCTACCTGTGGGCCCACCACCTGCAGGAGGAACATGAAGGGTCTGGTGCAATGTGGATCGGATGGCAGACCAAGGCGGGAGATTTGGCGGTCCAATCCCTGGACACAGAAACTGGCTATTGGGACATGGAACGTCACCTCTCTGGCGGGGAAGGAGCTGGAGCTTGTGGAAGAGGCTGAGCGATACCGGCTAGATATAGTCGGGCTCACCTCGACACATAGCGTTGGCTCTGGAACCCGAGTCCTTGAGAGGGGTTGGACTCTCTTGTATGCTGGAGTTGCTCCGGGTGAGAGGCGGAGGGCTGGGGTGGGCTTTCTGTTAGCCCCAAGACTCTCTGCCTGTATGTTGGGGTTTTCTCCGGGGGATGAAAGGGCAGCTTCCCTGCGCCTTCGGGTCGGGGAACGGGTCCTGTCTGTTGTTTGTGCTTATGCACCAAATAGCAGCTCAGAGTACCCACCCTTTTTGGAGTCTCTGGGATGAGTGCTGGATAGCGCTCCTACTGGGGACTCCATAGTTCTGCTGGGGGACTTCAATGCTCAAGTGGGCAATGACAGCGTGACCTGGAGGGGCGTGATTGGGAGGAACGGTCCGCCCAATCTGAACTNGGTGTATAAGAGACAGCCTCTACACTTCACATCACATCTGCTGCTGGTTTCTCCTCCAACACACCAACTCTGACTGGTCAGGACCTCTCTGGTGACCTCTGACCCTCTGAACACTCACAGACTCAGACTGGAGTCCTGAGCTCAGATCCTGATGCTGGACTGGACTCCAGTTGGATCATTAACTGGTTTTATGATGGATCAGCGCTCATGTTGGTCAGATTGTAAAACTGAACCATGGCTGCAGAGGGATTTCCATGAAAGAGATTGAACAGAGAGCAGTGAGAATTGCTGAATCAGGTTTCTTCTCCTGAAACAACAAGATGATTTTACTGCTGTCTGACTGAATCCAGCTAAGAGGAAACAGAGAAGAAGAGCCAATCAGAGGAGGATCAGCTGATCCAATGACGTGAAGGATGATGACTGATGTGTGTTTCCTCTGCAGATGAAGGCAGAGAGTGATCTGATGTGATTCAGCAGCATGGATCAGAGTGAGGACAGAGAGGAGGAAGTCCCTCCCTCTAGAACCAGTCTGAGTGGAGAACATGAGAACCAGAGGTCAGATCATCATCTCTAAGTGTCCACCACTCTTCTCCATGTCAGAGCTCAGAGTCACATCACAAAAACATCTTTATTCACAGGAGGAGACCTGGACCTGGACCTGGACCTGGACCTGAACCTGGACCTGGACCTGGACCTGAACCCAGCTGTGTGTCCTTTAAGAGTAACATGTCAAAGGATGATACTCTGGACTTTAAATCCAGAGCTGGTCCCCCCTCAGAGAGGTGAGTGAGTCTAAATGTCGTCACTGAGTCAGGTTGAACTGTTTTGATTCCATCAGCTGTTTAATGTCAGCTCAGCTCTTCTTCACACACATTTCTATGTTCAGATGTGAAGCGGTGTGTGTTGGATGTTTTCCACTAACTCAGCAGTCAAAGTGACAGAATGGATGCTGGAGGAGGAGTTTCTGAGTGTCTGTAGTTCACCAGTTGGTCCAGCAGGGGTCACCTTTGAGCTGTGGGTCAAACCCAGTGTAGACAAGTATGATGGAGGAGCTGAGACAGATCCAGACTGGAGTCCAGAGAGCAGGAAGATGATTGAGTCTCTGGGAAAACTGGCTTTTGATCAGCTGGAGAAAGGAAACCTGATCTTCTATGAATCAGACCTGACAGAGTGTGGCATCCATATCAGAGCAGCCACAGTTTACTCAGGAGTGTTCACACAGGTCTTCAGAGAGGAGAGAGGAGGACTGAAACAGGACAAGGTCTTCTGCTTCGTCCATCTGAGTGTTCAGGAGTTTCTGGCTGCTCTTCATGTCCATCTCAATCTGATGAGAGAAAAACGAAAAACATCTTCTCTGTGGTCCAAATTACTTAAAACAACAGAACTAAAACATGTCCATCAGTCTGCTGTGGACAAGGCCTTAGAGAGTCCAAATGGACACCTGGACTTGTTCCTCCGGTTCCTCCTGGGTCTTTCACTGCAGACCAATCAGACTCTCCTACGAGGTCTGCTGACTCAGACAGGAAGTAGCTCACAGACCAATCAGGAAACAGTCCAGTACATCAAGGAGAAGATCAGTGAGAATCAGTCTCCAGAGAAGAGCATCAACCTGTTCCACTGTCTGAATGAACTGAATGATGCTTCTCTAGTGGAGGAGATCCAACAGGCTCTGAGGTCAGGACGTCTCTCCACAGATGAACTGTCTCCTGCTCAGTGGTCAGCTCTGGTCTTCATCTTAGTGTCATCAGAAAAAGATCTGGATGTGTTTGACCTGAAGAAATACTCTGCTTCAGAGGAGGCTCTTCTGAGGCTGCTGCCAGTGGTCAAAGCCTCCAACAAAGCTCTGTGAGTCCAGGTCCAGTCAGATGTTAATTTTTTTAATGTGTCCTTTCTCACTTTTACAGCGATACCATGCGTTTCCTACATATACCAGGGCATGTTTATCTCTACAGAAAGGAGAACTAAATGTATCCTGGTTGTGTAATTGACTTTATTAAATGTTAAATGGCCTGTATTCAAGGGCAAAACCATCATCTCAGAAGTGAGGGGGACACATTTTAGAGGTATCTTGAGTTATTTTAGCCTAGTATACGTACTAGACCGTCAGTTCTGCTCTGTAGACTTTATATATTCACAAATATAGTCTGGTTTACCAGGCTAGCGTTATTTATCATCAGGCCTGGATTAATGCACAGGCTAGATGTGGCTTGAACCTAGGAGCCTTGACTGGCCAGTAAAATATATGATTTTATTTCAGTTTACATGCAAGAATATTCTTAAACTGAATTGGCGCACAAAATCATAAACGACGCAGATTAGGTGAACATGGTGGCAGTCTGCTCACGTTCCGTGACATGTAATGTCCATGTGCCAAAACAGAACAATACAAAACAGCAGAACTGTGGCTTAGAGGTAAAGACACGTGGGAGACCTGGGTTTGAGTCCCAGTCTGCATGAGACAAAATCTGTATTTCCCTAAAGGAGTTCAGTAAAGGGTAAATCATTTTTATTAGTTGCTATTTTTAAGTAAAATGTTGACATTTTGACATTGTCCCACAATGTCCCTAACCAACATGCTTTTTGCCCCACTGCTTGTTTGGATCTGGTCACCCTAGTCACAGACAGCCTATGGCCCCTGTACACTTAATCCTCCCGTTTATCATCCTCTCACGTCCTTCTGGGGTGGGGGCTGTTGACTGAAGTCGTGCTAGCGCGCGTGAACACCCGCGACCGTATGTGCGCACACCGCAACAGGAAGTGCAGATTAAAACGAGCCGCTACGCAACTGGCTCGTCCCGGTCCGGACCTCCGCAAAGTTACCACCAGCCCACCGTGTCCCGATGGCCAGTCCAGCCCTGGCTGTTCTTCTGCCCAGCACCACCTCTCGGTGATCAACTGGATACTCACATTAGCGTGTGTATGCCTAAGGTGCGTTTAAAGACGGTTCAGAAAAATCAGTTTCTGCAAATTAACAGATTGAAAAAAGCGCGGGGGACAGAAGGCACTGTCGCAGGAAGTGCGGGGGACATGTCCCACGCGTACCCCACGTCGGTTACGCCCATGCCTGTATTTATAGAGCGCTTTCTAGAGTGTTCTACACTCCCCAAAGCTCTGTACAACACATCAGTCATTCACACACTGGTGGTGATAAACTACATTGTAGTCTCAGCTGTCCTGGGGCGCACTGACAGAGGCGGGGATGCCATGCACCCTCCAGGTCCCTCTGACCACCACCAGTAGGCAAGGTGGGTCAAGTGTCTTGCCCAAGGACACAACGACAATGTAACCCAACTGGAGCTGGTATAGAACCGGCAACCCTCCAGTTGTCAGTCCACTCTACCAACTGAGCTACATGCCAGTCAGAATTGCCTCTCTCATCAAAGTAGGCATGTTATAAAACAAAGTATTAATCTTTGTCAGCCTCTGGAACCGCAGCAGACCCTGGCAGACAGACACCACACCTGGATCTGATGGACATCCAGGCAGGCAGCCAGCAAAGCACAGAATAAGCAGACCAAGGAGGAGGCTCAGGGAAGATGTGGAGCACAGAGGGAGGGAACAGAACCCCAACCAGGACCCAGCCCAGTCTCCAAAGCCCACAGCCAGTCCAACAAACCCCCAAGAGCCATAGGTCACCAAGCAGAAACCCACCACTCCCCACACCTGCCCAAGCTCCCACACCCAGACAAACACAGCAACACTAAAGTTACACACACACACCTGGGCTATGTTCAAAGACTTCAAGGTAACCCCATACTGCCAGCCAAGGTGCTAAATGAAGAGAGGGGGCCACTCCACTATGCTCAGCAGCGCCCCCTGTCTTTGTTTCTGGTGTGTCTGTGTGTGTGTGTGTGTCTGCGTGTGCGTGTGTGCGTGTGTGCGTGTGTGTGTGTGTGTGTGTATACATGTATGTCTGCATTAAAGCAGCAGTAAACTGTTCTTTACACTTTAAGCTAGAGCATTAAAATTGATATAATTGATTTTTCAGTTAGAAATTTGATCATTTTCATATTTGTCACCAATACACCCCTCTACTGGCCAGATACCGCACTAAACAGTTTAGAGGAAGTCAGTCTAGATGATGTCACTAACTGCTTTACGACCATAGTAACCAGGTCTAGCAACGCTAGGGGGGGGGGGAGGGATGGTTTCAGATGGTTCCACGGTTTAACCAGTCAGATTATTAACCACTGGTGAAATATCGCAGAAAATAATGTTCTGAAAGCCTTCCTCCACACCTCGTCACAGGTAAATAAATAAATATATAAATGAATCAGCACAAACCTGGCCGAGACCTGAGTGGCTCCGCGAGCTGACTCGAGCGCGGAGACAAGGATTCTAGTGGAGACAAGGTAACGACAACAACAAACCAGAGGAGGGTGGTTATGAAGCGGACAGGTCGACCCCCACGGCCATTGGTGGAACACCGGTGTGGCGACGGAGGACCAGGTCAGCATCAGCCCCGCTGCTGAAGTGTCGTTCCCATACCCCGGACAGGACAGACTCCTTGGCTAACTCGCAGACCCCGAGGCCACGCCAGGCGTCATCCTGCACTACACCTGGGTTAATCTCTCCTACACCAACCTGATAATCAAAGCCTTCCTCAACACCACCTCACAGGTAAATAAATAAATAAATCCACGGAACCGATGACGCGCAACCCACACGAATACATCTCCGAGATATGAGCTATTGTCCGCTAGTAGGATCAGAACCCAGGTGACGGTCCTGGGTCCAGTTGGATTTGGGTCGATTAATCATTAGACGTACTGAGTCAAGGCCAATTCATCCTCCACCAGAAGCAAGAACCTTGTTCTCGCTGGGGGGTCTGCGCGGGCAGAGAGGTTTCTGATTGAGACCTGCCCAGTTCGTCAGGTTCCGTATGACCCAGTGGTGGACCGGGAGGTTTTTGCGCCAGCAGATTGAGACCGAAAGCTCGTCAGATCTGCGCTGGTTCACTAGGGACCTGGAGGTTTTGCTCAAGTCCTCCCGGCAGACCCAAAAGTCTCGTCAGGTTGTCGCTGGATGGCGGATCGTTTTAGTCTGCTCACACACCTGAAACACACACCTGTATGACTCATCACTGAGAGTTTGTCAGCTGAGTTCTAGTGGAGAATACATTTATGCTCTGACAGACAGACAGACAGTATGAACTGGAAAAAAAATTATACATTTAAAAAAATGTAAAAACAACTTGTCTGACGAGATTATTAGCTGAAAAGCTGTGGCAGACTGGGGGGGAGAAAGTTCTACCTGTTCAGGTGTGAGATCATTTTACGACAGTTGAAATGACACTTTCAACCGTAGCCTCCTAACGCCCCCTACTGGTTAAAAGTCGCTTACTGCTGCTTTAATGTGAGTGGCTATATAGGTGCTGTTATATATTTGTCTGCAGTGCATTCAAATTGAGACTTGAGCTGATTGTCATATTCCACTGATTGCTGATGGCTGAGCTTTCCTCGCCTCATAACGTAACACGTTATTTATAAATCACCTTAAAAACAACCAATGTCGACCAAAGAGCTGAACAGTGCACAACATGTAGAGACTTAGGACAGAACAAAATAGATAACATGACAACTAGCCGAGGAATTGAACCAAAAACACCACACACAGGGAAAGGTTCAAAACAAAGATGTGAAACAATAGGAGGTCATTCAAACTGAGGTAACGGAGTTAAAAGCCAGAGAATAGAAATGAGTTTTTAATTGAGATTTAAAAACTGTCAGTGATGAAGCCTGTCTGACATGCAGAGGCAGAGCTTTCCAGAGCCTTGGAGCTGCCACAGCAAAAGCTCTATCTCCTCTAGATCTACAGCGAGCTTTGGGAACAGTTAACATCTGATCCACTGAGCGCAGTGGACGAGAAGGAGAATATGGACGCAGCAGTTCAGACAGGAGCTTGACTGTTAAGAGATTTAAAACAAATAAAAGAATTTTTAAATGGATTCTAAAATGTACTGGAAGCCAGTGAAGAGATGCTTTCTCCTGCCAGTGTCACTTAACAGTCGTGCAGCTGCATTTTGAATTAACTGCAGGCGATTGATGGAGTTCTGACTGATTCCAAGAAGAAGTGAACTGCAGTAGTCCAACCGAGAGGTGATAAAAGCATGGACTACTGTTTGGGCTTAAGGTAGTAAACGCCTTAAATGAAAGAAACAGGATTTCACCACTGCATTAACCTGACTCTCCAGTTTAAGGCTAGGATCCATTTTTACACCTAAATTAGAGATCGTAGCTTTTTCAGATGGAGCCAGCGAGGAGAGGTCTATACTGGGACTATTGCTGCCTCAGCCTCAAAGCCCTGTGTGTCCCAAAATACATTCAAATTGGGGTGTAGGATAGATTAGTGCAAAGCGGGTGGGGCACTGATAGGTACTCCCTCATGTAAGCAAGGTCCCACTCCTAACTTTCCAGGACCCTATTGTTGTGTTACGTATGTTTAGGATAAAGAAATGTCGCTGAGGTGACAGCATGGAGCCTCTAGCAGGGACCAGCTCCCTGACTGAACCCCACCTTGCCCCCCACTCACACTAGCACAATGGATACCGTGGCTAGAGACCACTCAGAGTCCTAATAGAGCAGCAATCCCAGGGCAGTGGTGATCCAGGAGAACCCAGGTCATCCATGTGCAGCCAGCACCCTGACAGTCGCCCACGCTCCAAGGACCCCCCGCCCCCAGAATCACGGGAATCGGTGCATCAACCCTCCAGCCCAACCCTGGTTGTCCACTCAGTGTGACGTTTCTAAATATATGCATTGCTGTTTTTACAAGAGACAAAGATACTGTAGATAATTCCTTCTGTTCCTATTTTTCTCAGACTGAGTGAGTGTAACCTCTCAGAGAGAAGCTGTGAAGCTCTGTCCTCAGTCTTCAGCTCCCAGTCCTCTAGTCTCAAAGAACTGGACCTGAGTAACAACAACCTGCAGGATTCCGGACTGAAGTGTCACGAACTGGTGGCTGTGAACAGGCAGGTGGACCCAAGGTGCTGGTAAGCAGGAGGCAGGAGATGGAGGTAATCCAAAAATGAAGGTATTTATTAAATAAACTGAACAGGACAAGGACTAAGATGGTGGCTATGATGAGAGCTATGACAAACAGAAACAGATGAACCGACAACGTGACTAGAAACAGGAGGGCTTAAATACAGAGGGATGAAATCAATGGAACAAGAAACACCTGGAGATAATTGACACGTGAGGGAGGGGCGAGAGCAGGAGCCAGGAACACAGGGGAAACAGACAAGACTAACCAGACCAGACAAGAACTAAAACAGAACAGACAGGGGATCATGACATAACCCCTCCCACAAGGGGCGGATCCCAGACGCCCCAACAGGAACCAGGCAGGGAGGGAGGAGGGGGACCAGGCAGGAGGGCCGAAAGCAGCCCGGCATGACGGAGCTCAGGGGGGCGGCCCGCAGGCAGCCCGGCGTGACGGGGCTCAGGTGGGTCCGGCTCGGGCTCAGGGGGGCGGCCCGGAGGCAGCCCTGCATGACGAGGCTGAGGCTCGAGGTCTGGACCCGGCGTGGACCCACGGACCCCGGGACCAACAGGACGTTGAGCAGGAAGACTTGGGCTTGGAGCGGGACCCTCAGGACTTGGACAGGACACGGGACCCTCAGGACTTGGACAGGACACGGGACCCTCAGGACTTGGACAGGACACGGGACCCTCAGGACTTGGACAGGACACGGGACCCTCAGGACTTGGACAGGACACGGGACCCTCAGGACTTGGACAGGACACGGGA
>SSNR01001625.1:0-13381 GCA_006937965.1 Callopanchax toddi
CAATAACAAAGAAAAACCTTTTATTGTACTTTATGTTGTCAGATTCATTGTTATATAGTCAGAATACTCTGAAATATTGTGATATTATTTTTGTACTATATTACTCGCCTCTATTTAGAACTGTAATAAAGTTTGATTTGTATAAAGTTCATTTGGTCTCTGAGTCAGATTATTAATGTGAGGTTTCCTGGTGAAACGCCCTCAAAACACTCAGTCACATATCGGGGTCAGAATAATAAATAATATTCACACCTGCTATGAAAATTTAAGTATTGTTTGAAAAGACTCAAATATCTGATTGTTACAACTAAACAAAGTTTATTACAATCTTCAAAAAGGACACAAATTCTACTGAACATGGCAGAAAAAGCTAAACGACATGAAATCACATCTAAAACTGCTGAGTACACAACCTAAGAAAGTCAGGAAAGTGGATTTATAAAGCTCCTTTCACAGAAACAAATCACAATAATAATAAATCATAATAATAATTCACAAAAAACATCAAATTAAAAGATGATTAAATGACAAAGAACCAAAAGCATCAAGATAAATTAAAAGACTATTAAAAACAAATGAAAATAATAAACTAATTTAAAATATCAGTAAAAACACATAATGATCCAAACACAAATAAAGATGGCTAAACCCCAATGAAAGAACATAAGAACATAATAATGCGTAAAACTAAAGAAAGTTAGTTCCAAAGTCGAGGTGCAACAGACTGGAAAGAGTGATCACCTGGATCTTTATGTCTGGTCTTTGGAACTGCTAGAAGTTTTCTATCTGATCAAAACATGGAGTCAAACTAAAGGATCTCAAGAGAAAGAACAGAAACAGAACCACACATAACACCACTAGTAAACACATAAGTAGTTATTAACAAAAACATTCACCGCTGCACATTCAACTAAACAAACCGAACAGTGCAGTTTCAGTTCAGAGTGAACTAACGTGTCTCTGAGTCTAAATATTCAGTTTAACTGTTTCAAGTGTCAGTTCTAGTGTTTCACGAATTCAGAAATTATATTTTGTTTCCTTTGTGGATTCTCATGTGTCTGTTTAAATGTGAGTTTTGTCTAAATCTTTGTCCACAGTCACAACAACAAAATGGCTTCTGACCTGTGTGGATCATCATGTGTGTGTTTAAATATGACTTTTGGCTAAAGCTTTGTCCACAATCATCACAACAAAATGGCTTCTGACCTGTGTGGATTCTCATGTGTGTGTTTAAATGTGACCTTACTCTAAAACTGTGTCCACAATCACCACAACAAAATGGCTTCTCACCTGTGTGGATTCTCATGTGTGTGTTTAAATTTGACTTTTGGCTAAAGCTTTGTCCACAATCATCACAACAAAATGGCCTCTGACCTGTGTGGATCATCATGTGTTTGTTTAAACTTGACTTAAGGCTGAATCTTTGTCCACAATCACCACAACAAAATGGCTTCTGACCTGTGTGGATCATCATGTGTGTGTTTAAATATGACTTTTGGCTAAAGCTTTGTCCACAATCATCACAACAAAATGGCTTCTCACCTGTGTGGATCATCATGTGTCTGTTTAAATTTGACTTAAGGCTGAATCTTTGTGAACAATCATCACAACAAAATGGCTTCTGACCTGTGTGGATCATCATGTGTGTGTTTAAATTTGACTTTTGTCTAAAGCTTTGTCCACAATCACTGCAACAAAATGGCTTCTGACCTGTGTGGATTCTCATGTGTGTGTTTAAATTTGACTTAAGGCTGAATCTTTGTCCACAATCATCACAACAAAATGGCCTCTGACCTGTGTGGATCATCATGTGTGTGTTTAAATGTGACTTAATGCTGAATCTTTGTCCACAATCACCACAACAAAATGGCTTCTCACCTGTGTGGATTCTTGTGTGTATTTCTAGATTTTGTTTTGTGGTAAATCTTTTACCACAGAGATCACAACCATATGGTTTCTGCCTTGTCTGGACTTTCCTGCTTGTCTTGACAGTGCCTACACCTGACTCAGGAGACCTGATCTCCTTCCTGTTTTTGTTACCGTCTTCAGTTTCTGACCCAGTGTCTGACAGCTGAGAGTCAGGATTGTTGACATGGTCTTCCTCTTCATCATCCTCACTGACTTCAGTTTGTGAAGAGCTGGAATCTTCTTCCTGAGTATTTGGGGTTCCTGGGTTCCTGATGGTTTCTGCTCCTCCACAGTCCTCTCCACCAGTTGCTGCTGTCATCTGGTCAGTGGAGCTGCTGGCTGGAACCACTTGGTGCTGAGGAAGCTGTGACAACACAGGTTTCTCTTCATCATCCTCACTCTTCAAAGGAACTGCAGTGAAGGGAAACCTGCTGGCTTTGGTCTGCTCCATCACATTGAGCTGCTCTTCATCCAGACTGGTTCTGGGTCCTGCTGGACCAGGCCTCCATTCTCCAGGAGCTGCTTCTTTCATTAAAACCAACTGTTGATCATCTTCAGGAAGCACTGAAACACACATACGTTAAGGAGAACTGTGAGTGAATTCACACAGGCATCAATTGTGTAGAACAGTCATTCTTAAACTGTGGTAGGTGTCCTACCAATGGTACACCAGCACCCTCTAGTGGTTTGCAAAATTTTTTCCAATACTGACAGATTAGGCAGATGGGAACCCTGGTCCTGGTCTTCCAGAGTCACAGTCCTGCTTTTTTCCAACTATCTTTGTTCTTCCTGCTGTTGATTACCTGGATCAGGTGAGTTCAGCTTCTGATTGGCTGAACTCTCCTGATCCAGACAGGGCCTTAGATTACTGCTGGATATTGTACCAACGAATGACATGAAGGAATAAATGCTAAGAATGGCTCTAAATATTCTTCTTGTCATAAATGTTTAAAAGTGAATTCAATTGAAAAGAGAAAAAAATCAATCTTAATCTTGATTTTTAAATCAATCACATTTCCCCCCAAAATTATGAACTTCACAAAAATACGCTCACTGTATTATTTATTTTTTTACTGCATGTGGAAGCTGGACACCAGTGCATGACTTTGTATGGTGGTGTGTTTTCATTCAAGTCAACCGTGAAATAAAATCTGAAATACCCCCCCACCCCTAAATCAAAATGTAATAATTTACTTAAATGTACAACTGTTTTGCAAAGCCAAACATCTTCTGCTTAAAACAAAATAAAAGCAGTTAGCTTAACCCTAACCCTTGAAAGTTAGAACAGGAATGTGCTGGAAACAGATTTCATCTTCTCTCTCAGCTCCTTTTCATTCATATTGATTTTGTGTGTACATTCTGTTTGCTCGTTTTGAATGAAATAAGAAGTTAGTTGATCATCATCTCAGCTTCTCTGAGTCTCTGAGTCTACTAACCTGTTTATAGATTTGAGGGGGGGGGGTGTCGGACCGAGAGCAGCACATCTGACCCTCGTCGTGCTACCGTCTCCTCCTGAGCTGTAGTTCTGTCATTAAATCCTCGTTGTCAGCGCGACATCGTCCTCGTTAATACAGCTGAGATCCGACTACAGCTGACTGCTGTTTTAGTGTCTGGAGCAAGTCTCTGCTAAGCGGTGTAGTTCTCCCCCCGCCCCGCTGACGCAGAGTTTATATTTCCGTACTTCTGGTTTAATGCGTTCATGTGGTTGAATCACGGGGAGACGTTCAGCTCCTCTTGTAATCCATTTTACCAACTCTTTATTCTGGCAACACACAAGCGCGCGCACACACACACACAAAAGCAAGCACACGCCGTAGGGGTGCAACGGATCATCATCGATCCGTGGTTCGTACGGAGGCATACTTTTGAAGCAACAACCTCACCTTCACCTCCTCCTCACCAGACAATCCAGACAGATCCAACGCCTCTAGTTGTGCTGCCACAGACTCAGACGCTGCTGGGAAAGGCGACCTCTGTACCTCAGGTGCTACCTCCACCACGCCCCTAGGCAGACTAGTCACCCTGACCTCTGCCACGGTGCCCAACCGGGTCCGAGGGTGGAGGCACACCTCAGCACACCCCACGTTCACAACCATCACGTTGACTACACCCTTACCCACCCTCACCAGGGAGGGGGAGGCTATTAACCCCGCTGGGAACCCTGCCACCAAGGGCTCAAACAACACGGTGGTCCCAGAATACTGCTCAGAACAAGAAGCAGCAACCTACTTCATCGCGCCCCCTGGTACACGGTGAATCCCTTTCCCCACCACTCTAACCACCCCTGTCCCTCGTCGAGGGGGCTCCTGGCTATCCATGTGACAGAGCTGCAGCGTCTGCATAACAGGCTCCGGTGCCCCAGCCACCTGGGGCAGGTCAAACAAGGCCACCCCATGCTGACAAAAACAATCTTGATAGCACCTGCGGATCACATTCATCCCCAGAACACCCGGCAATCCAGGTACACCATCCGGGGGGTCCTCCACCACCAATACCCCACACCGGGGCAACAGCTGGCCACAAAGCTCCACATCAAGCTCCAAATAGCCAATATAAGGAATGGCCAGTCCGTTAGCAGCCCACAGCTGCAGCCAATGACAGGACCGCAACTGCTCCACCCCCAACGGCTCAAAAAGTCGCTGAAAAAAACCCTCCGTAATGGTAGTAACCATTGACCCCGTATCCAACAGGCATGGGACCAGCACACCCCCCAGCTTCATCTCCACTTGAGGGCAACGCGCCACCAACCTCGAAGCCTGTCCCAGCTCCACTGCAACCAACCCTGAGCCCGCAACCAGACCCCCCGAACTGTGGCTCAGCAGTTCGGCGGCCCTCAGTTTCCCGCCGGCGGGGCACCAGGACGTCCATCAAATCGCCCCCCAACCCAAGAGGACTGGGGCCCAGGCACCCGAACCCCGCTACACTCCCGGGCAAAATGCCCCACCTGCTGACACTGCCAACAAACCACCGCGCCATGACCGGGGGGAAGCCGCCCCTGCTGGGGGGCCTGCTGCCCATCCTGGGGGGCCCGCCGCCCCTGCTGGGGGGGCCGCAGGGCGGCAAGGCTCTGCTCCAAACGGGTTAACTGGTCCTGCTGGCACCTCAACATTTCCCTCAGCTCGCCCAACTCAGCAGCTTGGGGCAACCCACTCGCCACCGGGGGACAATGCACTCCATACTGAAGACCCACAAGATTAGGACTCAACCCACTCCGACCCACAAGGCCCCCTGGCAAACCCTCGCGCTCCCACCTGATCGCCTCCGCTCTCACCTCCAATAACGTGGCACCGGGCGTGTCACGCACAAATCGCTTCAACTCACGGCGCAACGCCCCCTCCACCACATGCTCCACAAACTGGTCCCGCAGCAGCACCTCAGTATTGAGAGCCCCGCTGGGCGCCTGCTGCTCCACAGCAGCCATGAGGCTCATCAGGGCGAGAGAGAACTCCTGAAGAGTCTCCCCCTCCTGTTGACGCCGTGAGAAGAAAGCTTCCTGTAGGGCCACGTAGGAGTCCGAACACCCGTACAGCTCCCGCAGGGCTGCAACCACCTTATCCGCATCCTCCCTGTCAGCCCGGGACCGGAACTTAATCTCATTCCGCGCTTCCCCGCCCAGATGGTCATACAGGAAGAAGGCACGCTCTGAGTCAGACACATGACGCACTCTCATACACGCTTGTACCTCCTCGAACCACTCAGCCAACCCCACACCCCCTGCCCCAGTAAACACAGGACACTTACGTTCCCGAGGGACAAACACCAACCTCTCCCCCAACGAGGCCCCGCCCACGGAGGAGGTGGGAAGGGATGCAATTTGCGGGGATGAAGAAGAGGCTGCACTCGGCCCAGGGGTGGCTGAGTCCCTTTCTTTACGTAAGCTAACATTAGCAGCCTCCAAACTCTTGACCTGGTCCCTCAATTGCTGTAGCTCATGGTCCATGATTTAACCGTGTAATGACAACCTCAGGCACATTCACCAGACACACTGCTGTTCTGTCTCCCCCGACCTGCTAATTAAAAACAATAAAACCCCACAAACATCAAAAAACAAAAACACCATAGACAACAGTCCCCACCTCATTCACGTTTGCCAACAACGCCAAATGTGACCCGAGGGCTCAGGCAAACAAAACCAGGTGGAGACTTGTTGCCAAAATAACAATCAACTTTATTAATTAACCCCCAAAAAAAGAAATGTCCATTAAAATACCATTATCCTTAAAATACCCGCCCAGCCCGCAATGACAAACCGTCAGTCCCAATGTCCAGCACTGCTGAGGATTTTAACCCAATCAGCCGTTGATCTCAGAGTCGGCCCCGCAGCACGTTCCTTTTCCGGAGCAGCGAGCTCCTGCTCTCCGGTCCGTCTGAGGGTGCCAACACTCACCGCCAGCCGGGCAGCGGATACCTCCCACGGCGCCAATGCCAGCCGCTGCTGCAGCTCCTGCGCTCCAACCCTCCGTGCCAGCGTCCCTGGCTACGCCACACGTCAGCCCCCCAACGCAGCAGGAGGAAGAACCGACGGAGACAGAACAGCAGGCTCCGATGATCAGCCAATCAGTCCGCTCTGCGAAAAGCACAACTCAGCACAGGCTGCACCACACGCACATGCACGCACACACAGACACACCCACAAGCACACACATACCTGCGTCTCCCTGTACCCCCACCTGAGACGAGCAAGCGACCCGTGTTCCTCCAGGCAGGACCAGATCCCTGCAGAACTGCCGGTATGTTAAAACAAAACCCCCACTGCCACTACACCAGGAAACTACATACTTACTGCGCGCAATTACACGCCCAGCACCCGTTTCGGAGCCGAACAACGCTCAGGCGGAAGACGCGACACCCCAGCTGAGTTCTTGTTACTGAGTGGCCAGAATCCCTCTCTTTTAAAGGAGCCGCCCGGCAGCAGGTGGAATCAATCTGCTACAGTTGACATTTCCAGACAACTTCAACTCCTCCGGTGGATGAATGGTGTTCATTTTAATTCAGTTATTCATAACTTATTCCAAATTTACTCCTGGTACCATGTATTGACTACACTGAGAGCCGTGATGCCATTTTTCCGAACAGCCGGGACCCTTTATTATAGTTAACCTCTTAATATACAACATCAGTGTATCAACACTGCCATCTCATGGCTGGAGGCATTAACTGCATGTACTATCAATACAGTTTTTGGGGACATGGGGGGCCTACTGTACTGAGCCTCTCAGCCCCGGGGCCTATCGGCTAGTTAAGGTGGCCCTGGCTGAAAGCTACAGATGCTACAGCAGGAGCTAATCCGTTAGCTGCTGAAAGCTACAGATGCTACAGCAGGAGCTAATCCGTTAGCCGCTGAAAGCTACAGCTAAACTGTAGTTAGCTTCATCACACTTGACAGGAAGAATGAAAATAAACAGACCTGATACGTCAGCTGGTTCGCTGGGCTTGAGAACAGCATCAAGGTTTGGATTCTGGACTTTAGTTTTCACTCCTCGTTTCTTCTTCATGGCTGACACGTTTTCATCAAGCCTCGTGAGCCGGTGTTGCGTTGAAATCCGTCCCCCGGTGAACGGNCCTCACTCCCCCCGTCAAAATGTACCTTGACTCCACCCCCCACCGCGCCCCTAAGAGAGCTACAGCATGAACACACTGTTTATGATTGCAAAACTTTCACCAGTTTCTTTTACCAGAGTACCAGTTTTATGGGGATTACATGAACTCTTCTTCCAATACAAAACACTAAAAGCTACTTTTTACATTCCTAAACTTGAAAGTGGGTCACATTTGACCCACTTTCAAAAATGTCTTTTACTGTTTTGTATTGGAATAAGACTTCATGTAGAAACTGCAATTTTAACACAACAAAATGTCATTTAAAAACTGTTACATACACAACTTGTGTGCTGATTTGAAGTCTTCACAAAAGTTACAACAGAGAAGCAAACAAGATGAATCTGGATGACAGAATATTCATGTTTCCTAACACTCCTTCACATTCCAATGGCCCATCATCTGTGCTCTGTGCAGACGGTGATAACTTTACAAATGAAAGGCAGCTAATTGATTGAGTTGTTGATTTCAAACCAAGCAGCCATTTGGCCTAACTTTAGCTGAGGGGGTCTAAAAATCCTGGGAGTTCTACTTTTTAAAGAGAGCTTCAGATTTCACAAACATTTTTAAAATAAATATTGTTGTTTTAAAATACCAGTTTCCTTAGGATTACAAGAAGTATTATTCCAATACAAAACAGTAAAAGCTGATTTCATTCCTAAACTTGAAAGTGCCATTACCTGCTCCTGCAGGCTGCAGTTAGCCATGGCAGCTGGCAACATTTGCAATTATGAAATCAATAATGAAACTAGTATTTAACACAACTAAATTTTATTTTAAAAATTGTAGTAAAATCTGAAGCTCTTTTAAAAGTTGAAACTGTGGTGTCTGACCCAGCAGAACTCCCAGGATTTTTAGACCCCCTCATCTCTACTAAAGGTCAGCCAAATGGCTGCTCGGTTTGAAATCAATCACTGACAATGTGCTGCCTTTCATTTGTAAAGTTATCACCATCTGCACAGAGCACAGACGATGGGCCACAGGAATGTGAAGGAGTGTTAGGGAAACATGAATATTCTGTCATGCAGGCTTCATCTTGTTTACTTCTCTGTTGTAACATGTAGGCTAAATGTATCCATGATCACTTACCACTGTCATGTTGTGTCTTTTCTTCCTCCTCTCCTTACACTTTTTTTTCTGGCTTCCAGACTATAAGTTCGTGATCGCTTCATGCTGTTCGCTGAATCGCCGTTTTTAAAGGGACATGAGGGAGCTTTTGAAGAAAAGTAATAATTGCATGTTCAGTTTATTTAGGTTAATAAGTGATGAAGCATTTTAAATCAAAAAGAATGAGGCCACCCATGTATCATTCCATAATCTTGAACAGGCTGTGAGCTGTAAAATGTTCTGCAATTCGGGGTCCGAATTTCCCGCGCTGTCCTACGGATGTGACGTCAACTGACGCTTCTGCGCGTTCTCGGGCTAAAAAAGTAATAATAAATGTATATCCAGTAGGTGGCAGTATTGCACCTTTGTGTAGTGTTGCTAGTCAATGGCAGACTTCCTTATCTAAACCAGTGGGTTTTCTCATCAAACTGGTGTTATTTGGCAGCGTTTATGGAGCTGAAAACCTCTCTGATGGATTATAAGGGTTTCACAGAGCTAAATGTGCTGTTATAGGCGACCGCACAGCAATCTGTCCATGTTTATGGTCTCGGCACAGTAGGCCGCAAATCCCGGACTGTTTCCTAGACCCCAGTCCGCTTACAGTGCATCTAAGGCGGCTCTGCTGCGCACGGACCTCTGGGTGCTACGGAGCTCCACTCCGTGATGTGAATTTGAGAAATCTAGGGTAATATATGCAGCGGGGCATGATTCTATCACGCTAGATTTCTCAAATTCTCCTCCGGGTGTCCGAGAACACCGGCTGATTAAAGCTTTTAGCAATACAGGCAGCAGTGGAAGCTGGAACATAGCGGCTAGCGAGATTAGCTCTGTTAGATCGGCTCCCTCAGTCTGATCGTGTGTGTGTGCGTCGCGGGGCATTGTTTTACTATATTTCCTTTTGTATTAATAAAATGTATTTTTATTTATGGAATCATGCCTCCGGCTGCCTTTGGTTGAACCCTTATGAACTAGTGAGAAATTTGTGCACGCTCACGCTAAAAGCTGCAGTTATTCGCAGCGCCAGGCGCGGCGCTCATGAGGTTTGTTTTTCAAAGCTGACTCTTGTCCCTTTAAACCATTTTTCCTAGTCAAAAGTGCCCCTTTTTGCAAAGCTTCTAAAATGCTTTTTTTTTTCCTTCTTCTTCTTCATATTTGGACCTGTGACGTCACCAGAGGGAGCTCCCAGCTAGGTGGCGCTGCTTAAAGTGTTGTCAGATGTAGATAAATAAAGTATTTGTAGGATAATTTAACACTCTGTACGATCAATAATCCCATAAATATGATCATTTGAGCCCTTTGTTGTGTGGAGTTTATCTGATGGGTTAATCTGTATAAGGTTTTATAAAAATCTCTGAAAGTGTTGTTTATACCTTCAGGATCATAAACTGTATCCCAGTCACGTCTTTAACTGCAGATATAGTTGTTTTTTCTTTATTTTTTCTCAACTGGTTGGCTAGAAACCTACCTGATTTATTACTATGTTCAAAGTTTTCTATTCAAAGTCTTTGTGCTAAGAATTTAGATTTTTTATTAATAATTTAATTTAGCTCTAGCTTTGCTTTCCGTACTTTGCCCTGTATTTCTTCTTCCTGGGAAGTCTCTAAAGATTTAATGATTTCTTCTAATTCCTGAGTTCGTTTGTTCTCTATTCTTTTCTTATGTGATGAAAATGACATTATTTTACCTCTCATTACAGCCTTCCCAGCTTCCCAGCGAACCGATGCTGGCGTTCCAGGCAGGTCGTTATATTCTAAATATAAGGGCCACTCTTCTTTAAAATATCTAATAAAATCTTCATCCTCAAGCAGTGATGTATTAAATCTCCAGTTCCTACTTGGTGGAACAGTTTTATTATTTACCAGAGTTAAAGAGTGGGAGGAGTTTGGTGAGACCATGGAGAAAGACTATCAGTCGGCTCCAAAAAGGTTNGGTATTTTGTTGTTTTGTAGAGTCCAATTAAAGGAGGCCAGAAGTAACGGTGAAAGTTCTTCACTAAACATCTTATACCACTCTGCCGGATAGCCATCACTCCCTGGTGATTTACTGTTTTTCAATTTATTTATAGCATCTTTAACCTCGTCAATTGTAATAGCAGTTGTTAACTTGTCATTCTGCGTTAATCCAATTGAAGGCAGGTCAAGTGAGGACAGAAATGCTTTCATCTCACCTTCATCTGCTGCTGGGGGTTGGGTATATAATTCCTGGTAATATCTTTTGAAAACATTTTCTATATCTTCTGGGGTAGTTGTCACTTCATTTGTATAGGGATCCCTGATTTTATGTATGTTATTAATTATTTGTTGTTTGCGTAAACGTTTTGCCAATATTTTCGTGGCCCGTGGGCCTACCTGGTAATAACCCTGTTTTAGATACATATTTTTCTTTTCAATTTCATCCAATAATAAATCTTTTTTTTTTCTTGTTTGCTCAATCTGCAGATGTATATTTGGGTCCTTTGTTTTTTGATGTTCCTGCTCCAATCCCCTTAATTTCTCATTCTGAGTCCCATAGGCCTCTAGTCTAGCCCTTTTTACATGTGTTGTTTCAGCTATCAATTTTCCTCTGATTACCGCCTTCATTGCGTCCCAAAATATTGTAGGATCCACTGTACCCTCATTTTCCTCTTTATATCTTTTTATTTCCATTTTGACTTTCTCCTTTCTTTGCTCATCGTTTAGTATTCCCAGATTGAGTCTCCATACTGTATGTCTTTTCCTATTGCTCATATTTATTGTTATATAGAGTGGGTTATGATCTGACACATCTGCACCACCTATTTGACACTCACTTATCCTGTGTTTGTCTTCTATATTCATAAAAAAGTAGTCTATCCTTGAATGAACTTTATGTACTGCTGAATAATGTGTAAAGTCTTTTTCCTGTGGATGAAGACTTCTCCAAACATCCATCATCCCCATTTCCTCTAAAGATATATTCATGAATTTTGTCAGATGGATTTTATTTTTTTAAGGCTTGTTGTATCCATTTTGTGGTTTCTAATAACATTCAGATCTCCCCCACAGACCACGATACCCTCCATTTCTACTGCTATCATATCAAATAAGTTTTTAAAGAAAAGTTTATCACTTTCTAGGGGTGCGTAAACATTTATAAATGTAACTGGTTCGTTCTCTATTTTTCCTTTTACTATAACGTATCTCCCTTCTTTATCCTTACATTCTTTCTCAAAACTAAATTGGGTTGTAATTGCAGTCAGTGTTATTACCCCTCTTTTACTTCCTTTTCTAAATGAGCTATGGTATGAGTTCCTATAGCCATATCTCTTTAATTTATCATGCTCTGACTGTGACAGATGGGTCTCCTGGAGAAAAACAACTTGTACTTTTTCTTTTTTGAGTTTTGTCATGACTTTCTGTCTTTTAATTGGATTGTTTAGACCGTTGACATTCAGGGACATTATCTTAATACTGTTACTCATTGCTGTTATCATTTGTCATCATTATATTTTACTTCGTTTTGAAAATAAACTCCCAAATACCTCTGAACTGAACATTTACAAACTTTCAAAATAACAACATAAACTCGAACTCTTAAGAACAAACAATGGGGAGAACGGTGACGTCTCCCTGAACTCCCGTTGGTGGGTGAAGGGGAAGTCCTCATCCCCTATGAGGGCCCCTTCCTAGACTCACTATCAGTTCCAAAAAACTGGAATACTATAAGGTCTAGATATGTCCAACTACGGCAAAAAATAAAGAAAGAAACTGAACTCCTCCCGGTCGGGTTGAATATAATATCAACTGAAGAGGTCTGTTTTATCTGATTTCCACAATGTTACCTCTCAGATATTTTTATGTCTTCCTATGAAACCCCTGGAGTCTCTCTCTGGCTCGCTGTGCTGCACCCCGTCCTGTATCCTTTCTTTTGACCCGCTGCCACTCCGCTGGTCTTCTCGTCCCCCGTTCTGCTGCAGGTGTGCCCTCATCATCTGGCGTGTTGATCGTGAATCCCCTCTCTCTCATATCCCGTGCGGCCTCGCTGGCACTGTCATATGTTTTGACTCCGTCACTCCAGTGGATCCGCATTTTCGTTAGCGGCGTCTGGAACCGTATCCCTCCCTCCTTTAGTGCCTTTTTTATGCCGATGTATGCTTTCCGTTTCTGGACCACTTCGGTGGGATAATCATGGTCAAAATAGATTTGTTTGTCCCCTACTTGTATTTTTGTTTTCCATGCTTTCTGAAGAATCGTTTCTTTCGTCTCAAACTTGAGAAAGTTAACGATGATGGATCTGGGTGTTGCGTTCGGGTTCGGTTTTTGTGCGAGAGCCCGGTGTGCTCGTTGAATGTGGAGCTCCATACTGTCGGGTAGCTGTAACTTTGTTTTCAGTAGTTGATCCATATATTTACTGGTCGAGCTTCCCTCCGTGTCCTCAGGTATACCGAAGATTCTGATGTTGTTTCTTCTTGATCTTCCTTCAAGATCTGTAAGTTTCTCTTGAATCTGGCGTGTCTGATCCACTAGCTCCATGACCATTTCCCCGGCGTCCGTTCTCCATTCCTCCAGCTCCGCCATGCGCTCCTGGGCTTCGGTGAGGCTAGCCTTCTGCGTCTTTAGCTCGTTTACCTGCTCCGTTATCTTGAGCTCGAGTTCCTGACGAAGACCTCTTATTTCTTCTTTCATGTCTCTTTTAAGTTCATCTTTTAAATTAACCAGTTCGATTCGTAGCTCTTCCTTGAGGTCTTTTATGTCTTTGCTGATAGTGGCCAGCCCCACTCGTAGTGTTTCATTATGAACTTGGGCGTCCA
>SSNR01001627.1:0-13343 GCA_006937965.1 Callopanchax toddi
CTGGTGAGAGCTGGGCTCCACTTTGTCACCTCTTCCTTTCTTACCTTTAAGGACTGAATTCTAGGCACAGCCATGGTTTGGAGGGTGATCTTGTCCCTGCTTTAATCGGATGATGCCAACTCTGGGCCAGAGGAGAAGTCTGACCTCAAGTCGAGGCGTTTAAGTATCTCAGGGTTTTAGAACACTATGGGGTCTCACTAGATGAGCTGGTGAAAGACCAAAGATGGAGATCGAGAAGATGGAAAAAGTCCAGGTTGAGCAGGTTTAACCTGCTCTTTAAAACATGTAACTTTTCATCTTCAACCGTTTAGATTCATGCTAATTCGATTTGACTCAGTTTATTTAACATAGTTTCTTTTGTAAAGGATCCAACTACAAACTAAAGATAACAGAGTTCTCTCACCTGCTGTCATAGAAGAGTTGGTGTTGTATTTTTCAGTTCTGTTTTACTTTACTTAATTTCTAATTATTGGTTGTGGACTTCTTGAGGTTTTACTCATTCAGCCTGTTTGTTGCTGAAGATATTTACAACAGCAGCTCATTTATGCTTTCTACAGATCATGCTTTCTTTTCTGTAATCTGTTTTCACTTTGAGCAATGCCTCTTCACATTGTTAACACGCACAGCAGTATCAGTATATGTAAGTGAAGTGAGCTGTAGGGGGAATGGAGGAGTTCACCGTGGAGGATCAGCTCTGAGCCCCTTCTGATTCTCTGTGGTGATGGACATGCTGACAGGTGAAGGTAGGCAGGAATCTCCATGGACTCTGATGTTCACTGATGACATAGTGATCTGTAGTGAGAGGAGGGAGCAGGTGGAGGATAATCTGGAGAGGTGGAGGTTTGACCTGGAAGGGGGAGGAATGAAGATCAGCTGCAGCAGGACAGAATCCATGTGTGTGAATGAGAGGGACCCAAGTGGATCAGTAAGGTTACAGGGGTCAGAGGTCAAGAAGGTGGAGGAGTTTAGGTTCAACAGTGATGGAGAGTGAGGAAGAAATGTGTTCAAACAGGTTGGAATGGATGGAGAAAATGTCAGAGGTGATGTGTGATTAAAGAGTTTCTGCTGGGCATTCAGCGGCATCAACCCCCTAAGGGAACTACACCGCCCCCTCAAGAAAAAAACAAAACCTTTTAACATTAAGAAAATTTTCAACTATTTTTAACATTTTTATTAACATTTCTAGTAATAAAAAATGAAAAATACAAACATTTTAATGAACAAATTTCAAACTGAACAGATCTCAGCCACTGATTGGTTGATAGGAGCCAACTACATCTTTTGACATCATCATGTACGCTTGTTAAAGTTGAATCTTTGGCAGCTAGCATCCTGTATTTTGCTGTAAGTTTCTGGACTGTGACAAAGCGAACCCATTACTGGATTGACCAAAAACAGAAGAAAGACTCAGAGTTCCTCGCTGCTTGTACATGTTTTGGTGGTAGGTGTGCTGTCCATGGTGCTGAAACGCCGACTGTTGGTCAGCTTCTCTCTACCTATACCGGTGTTCTGATACCAGACTGTGGTCTGTACTGCGTTAAAACCTGCTTTGACATTTGAGGCCTCCACGGCTATGTGTGAAAATTCCTTTTCTACACAGAGGAAAGTGTTTTCTGAACACAGACACACAATGCTGCACAGGCACAAAGCAAACCTGATAAATCTGACTTTTGAAAAAAAACCTGACCATCAGATTTAAAGTTGAGTGAAAAAGATCTCCTTCTGAGGAGACTGAAGTCATCAGCCATGAGAAAACGGCAGCTCTACTGAATGAAGGTAGGATGGATCAAAATTAAATACTATTGTGTTCTTTTGCACGTTTTTGTTAGCAGAGATTTAGCTGGATGCTAGTTGAAGTGGCTGAGTTAAGAGTAAAACTGTTGAAGTTTGATGTGAGCTGATGCTGCTGATTTGATTTGGTGTTGCTTCTGCAAACATGTTAAACATCTGAAAACAGACCCAGTTGAAAACTCAACCTCTGACTATTGCAGTGCAGTAGTGTGTGAAGGGTGTGTTTATAATGTTTCTTAATGCATCCTTTAGCCCAGAGGTTCCCACACACCGGTCCCTGGACCGGTAACAGTACCGGTACCAGTCCTGGGCCATCAGAAGGGCAGAATTTTAAAACTTAATTGATGAATTGATAACCTCTGAAAGATCCAGACCATGTTATGAAACCTGATCACCTGCTGAGAAGCCAGTGAGCTGATCTGCTCTGTACTCCTCACAGTGACGGATCTAGGATCTTTTTGAGTATGGGGCCTTCGAGGGGCCACAATATTTACAGAGGGGCCGCCTATTAGTCCAACATCCTTAAATACAATCCGCAGATTTGGTACATTTCACCACCATGTTGAAACACTTTAATGTTCATCCATTTTTATTGTAATACAAACACACACAGCGTTAGAGAAATTTCAGCTTTGTATTCATTTTTAAAGTCACAAATCATAATAGTTTATGTTTGTGGGTGAAAAAAGACACATGAAGAATATCTGGATTGGTCTAAGGAGGAAAGTGAGCAGGACACCAAGAGAAGACTTAGTCAACTCCTGTGTAAGAACTGAACATTCTGACCTCCATGACACATTAAACAGACATGACAAACAGAGTCTCTGCTGATGGAGTACTCCACCATGTGTAGCCTCTGTACCACTCACTGAATGCTCTCTAGCAGCTTCCATGTTGTGTCTTGGGGAAAACCTTAAGGACAGGCTGAACAGGACCCTGGTCTTGACTGGGAAATGTCTGGTGGGAAGCAAATTAAAGAAAAGTCTGAGTCAATCACTTATATCCCTCAACCTTCAACATTCATGGCATTCAGAAACTGCAAGTGATTGACTGTAAAAAAATCAATGAAACGTAAAGGTCTCATCATCTGTTTTTTCTTCCCCCCAATGTTTTTATTTTTATCATGCCTGTTTTCTATTTAGTTACATCTTGTCTTGGTTCAGGTTTTAGTTCATGTCTGTTTAGTTCTCTGTACTCACGGTTTAGTTCTAGTCATCAGGTTTGTGTTTTGTTTCATGTTCATGTCATGCCCTGTCTGCCTTTGTTAATTCCCCACAGCTGTTTCTCGTTATCTTGATTTGCTCCCTTGTGTATTTAAACCCTCATGTGTCCTGTCTTGTTGTTGGATTGTCTGCTTTGCCCTGCTCACTTTTGTTTGACCACATCATGTTTAGTTCTGTAGTTTCATGCCAAGTCCTCAGTTTAAAATAAATACCTTTAAGTTCATCTGATGCTTCCTGCTCCTCCATCCTCACCTGCACCTTGGGTCCACCTGCACTCCACCGTTACATGTTGGTTGATTGGTGGAGGACTGTAAGGGGCAACGGCATTTGGAGTGGTGGTGAGACCGAAGGCCTCTGACGTGAATAATAGAGTGACTGTTAGAAGACAAGTTAATGGCGCCCAGAGTGAGTGAATGACCATGCAGGTTGTCCCTAAAGGGCTCAGGTCCAAAAACCACAACCTCTGTCATGAATGAATTTAAAAATAGAAAATAAAGAGTCATCCAGGTTTGATGTCTTTAAGACTTGCTTGTACTGTGATTCACTGACTGCATTCATCAGGTTTCATTGATTTACCAGCGTGTCGTGGCCGAGGCAGCAGCTCAATCAGCACGACTCCCATCCAGTAAACAGTTTACACATCAGAGAAAAACTAAAGCACATTTAGATGATCAGCAATACAAACTACAGGGAATCAGATGAAAAACTCTGTCGTTTTGTGCAGCTGAGTCGGTAACAGAAGATCAAAACATTTACATCCAGATGTCTGAGCAGGGGCGGATTTAGACTTGAAGAAGATCCGGGGCTTAGCCCAGAAGTGTGATGGATTTTTTAACGTGCACAAAACTGTTGATTTCTTAAAATGACACAGCACTTCAACTTTCAAATTGTTACCACCTTAAATTCAGACAAAATGCACTGGACTACACTTAATATGATTTAATGAAGCAAATTTAAACCATGAATCAACAACATGAACAACTATCTACAACATCACTCAGTCAGCTGCTGATTGAAGTCATCTCAGGTCAGGTTCAGGGAATAGACCTCACATCCAGACTGGCTGAAGGGGGACTGGGGAGACACTCCTGCTGATGGACACTGTCTTTTGTCCCTAAATCAATACTTGACAATCCACCTGCTGTCCCTGTGGCTCTGCTGTCTCCTGCTGCTCCTCTGTACAGGCTCTTCTGTGTGACAAAAACAAAGTCCTCAGACCTCACAGTCACATCTACCTCATATAGAATATTACAGCTGTGGACTCACAAACCTGTAGCTTCCATATAGAGGACAGGGTGATGCAGCTGTAGTGAGTAGCACCTGACCTGGATTAAAAAATAGACTGTCAACACACACACACACACACACACACACACATATCAGTCACCAACATTTAACCCTCACACTGTCCTTATTTTGGGGTCCATGAAGTTTTCTAGTCTTTTGGGGTCAAATTGTCCCCCTGAAGACAGCAGGAGGGTTCAGTTAGTCCTGGACTACATCAGTGATGATCTGAGGCATCGTGTTATGTTTAATCAAGACAGAATCTTTACACTTTTGTCCTGTTGAGTTTAATATATTGTCAGCTTATATACAGTACTGTAAAAAGAAATAATCTCTGAGACATTAAGATGTCCTCAAATGTCCTCACACCCTTCTATTAAAGAAACTCAAATAACTAGAAACTGACTAAAGTAATAATAAACATTTGCTAAATTATAATTTAGTTACATAAAACATTGCTTTTGATTTGTGGTTGAAAAGAACAGTAAAAACTATATAGTTTTTAATTTGAAAAACAAATCAAATCTCCTGGACCAATCAGAACACTTTGCTGATGAGCAGAGGGTCAAAGACCTGAATCCTGATGAGTTACAGAAATCTCCTGATTGTTGTTGACTCTCAGCTTGTTAAACACAATATTAGTTCATGGGTCTCATCAAGCCTGTTTGCTTGTTTTTATCTATCATTTGAAAGAAACGTCATGATTTTTATTAACTTTTGATTAACTATTTCAGTGACAGCTGTTTTTAATCTCTTTAATAACAGGGTGTGAATAAATCTGAGGGTGACCATAATTATTTATTTATACATATTTATACATACGTATGTGTGTAACAAAGTTTTTTTTTTGTTTTTTTTTACTATTATAACATTACTTTACTCTATTAACTTGTTAGTATCCAGAGCATCAGCCTCTCTGTTATTCATTTTTTAAATTTCTTATCCAAGCTCATTCATTCTTCCCATGTAACCAGTACATAACCTCAATCTCTTTGTATCACAACTTTACTGCAGTAGTAAGCTAACATTTAGCAAACCAGCAGAGTAACATTCAACACTTTTAAAAAGATTCACAACCTGAATCCTCACCGTTTCATCAGCTGGTGTTGTTGTCATTCTGTCGCGGTACTTTTAGTCCCTAAACGTCCTGATATCATCACGTTACATCAGTCTTCTTGTGTTTATACGCTGCAGAGATGATTCTTCGGTTTTGATGTTTTCACTCACTATTTTAGCGCCCCCTGCTGGTGGGTATTGTAAAGTGATTTTACATTCTGATTAATGAAGCAGACAGGCCGATCATATGAGTGATTATATAATATTCTATAGATTGTCAGTCTTTGAGCATTTTCTACTTCAGTTTAATTTAGAGTTTTTTTTTTGTTTGTTTGTTTTTTGTTTTTTTTTTGCATTTTGAACTTTCCTCCTCAATTTTTACACAAATGACTCTCCAGACTGGGATAAAAGAAACAGAAGGACAAATAAATAACCATTAAAAAGTTGATCAAATCTGAAATAATGAGAATAAATAAAATGTAGTTAAACAGCAGCAGGTCACGATCATAATATGTTCATCAGTAATGACATTTGGGCTGACTCAGACTGAAATTACTCAGAGGCGCTGTAGAGCGAACCCGTGTGCGCATGCGCCAATCAGAGCGAGCTAATTTTATTTTGATAGCTAATTTACAGCTAAACAAAGGTTTGTGGGGAGAAAGTTTGATGCGGATATGTTTTTACTCTTTGTGATTCATACTAGTTTAACTTCAGGTCTTTTTGAAATGATTAAATTACAAAAAATACCCAAACTACACTTAATTGTTCTGCTAGCATGAAGAGCAACAATTTGAACGAACTATGAACAGTTTGTTGATGGACAGAAATTCATCAGAACAAGTGGATTTGGACAAACTTGACATGACAGGTAAGTCATTTTAAACCATTGTTAGATTCCATGGTGGCCAAAGTTCTTCAGGCGGAAATTGGCATTATTTAAATTCCGTTGCCATGGTTCCGCTTGGAAATTGGCATTATCCAAAGTGCACGTGACCTACGTCACTTGTTTCCACTGCGCAGTTTTCACCTGACCCTTTGAGAGAAAGCATCGTTTCACTGAGGATCTTCATTATTGAACCCCAAAACAGTCTTTTTAAAGACTTCTACAGGCACCAAAACAGTCTTTTTAAAGACTTCTACAGGCACCAAAACAGTCTTTTTAAAGACTTTTTTTTTGTTGTTGTTGTTTTTTTACAGGAAAGCCAGAAAAACACGTCACACACGATGTCTAACGTGAGTTTTATGATTACCTGTAAAAACAGGTTTATACATGATAATAATGTTATTTGTTTATATATCTACACTCTAAAAATACATTGGCTCAGTCAATGACAGCCCAATCTGGATGGATCTTTTAAAGTTTTTCTAACTCAACAAGTAAATATTTTGTTTGATCAATCTGTTCAGTCCAACCAACATAATCTTGTTTTTTGCTAGCTAAATCACGCTGAAACGCGCTGTTATTTTTGATCAGACTAATGACTTCATTTAAACTAGTCTAACTTGAAATTTTTGCTTACATTTTTTGCTAAAATTCTGCTCAAGGAAGGCCATGCTAATTGTTACCTTAAATTGCAAAAATGAATGTTGACGAACTACTAGGCTAGTTAGCTAGCAATAGTTAGCTAGCTTTCTTAGTTAGCTAGCAAACAGTTAGCTAGCTTTCTTAGTTAGCTAGCAAACAGTTAGCTAGCGTTCTTAGTTAGCTAGCAAACAGTTAGCTAGCTTTCTTAGTTAGCTAGCAAACAGTTAGCTAGCTTTCTTAGTTAGCTAATGGCCCAAAGATTCCTTTAAATGGAGCTTTTAATTTATTTTCACCAATTATTAAAATATAACACACAATAACTAATGACATGGCAGGTTTCAATTTTTACCAAAAGGTTTATTCTACAGATCCCCACAACATGTGAGTTTAAAGAAAGATGAGAGGAGTTGATTAGAAATATAATCTGACATATTTCAGCTTCAACAGCACATTTACTAGAGCTTAGGTGGTAAAAAATGTCCAAGAATTATTCATCCTAACATTAGATTTTATTTGTAGTATGCGTCGTGTTTAAAATGAGACCTTTAGGACAAAACTAGACTCTGAGTTTAACCTTTAATAGGACAAGTGACCATATTTAACCACTGCTTTAAGTTATGAATTGCAGCCTAAACTTGAAACTTTTACAACAGTGTTTCAAAAAGTAAAGAAAATAATAAAAAGTTTTGAATTTTAAAAATGTATTTGATCTACAAATAAAAAATATTAATAATCACAAAAGGAAACAAAATACATATTAAAATGATTTAAAAAGTGAGCTAATTAACTAATTTAAATGATAAAAAAAACATCAGAAAAATGCCTTTTAATAACGCTCCAAACCTTTAAGTGAGCTCCCTTAAAGACTTAATGGCTGCAAGTCTTCTTAGGATTAGTGAGTGACTCTTTTGTTTTCTGGAATAAATGAACAATACTTTGTAGTAATGTTTAAAATAATTGTTTGTGACATTTTCTGATATGTGTTTTTTCTTTGTTTGTCTATAATTAGGACGGCCAGAGACAACAGAGGACTGTCTCTCACAAAGTGTGTCCATGCTGCAGGGACGAGGAGGTAATACATTAGTTTGTCATGTTTGAAAACAGAGAAAGTTTATTTTTAAATGCTGTTATAGTGTAATCACCAGAGATGGACAAATCAGACATCTTTGTAAAGTCTTATAAATGTTTTAGGAGCTGCTCTGACCCACTCTGATCTTCTCTTCTTTGTCACTGATCTCTTCCAGGTGACTTGCTTACATGCAAAGCGCCATCACTCACCAAAGTCTCCCAACCCTCCCCTGAAAAGGAGGTGTACTGAGGTGACTCGTCCCTGCAAGCGTCCTGCTGGGCAGCCAGGTTTGGTTCCCTCTGCTCCTCATCAGTCCACCTCCAACCTTCTGGTCTCATGGCCTTCTTCCATCATCGACCCTGCAGACCTGCCAGCAGTCGCCCATGTGGCCCCCAGACCCCAGGTCTCCACTGCTGCTCTGCAGGGCGACGGCCCTCTGAGGATCCACGGCTTGTCTGTGGAGGACTACCAGAAGGTTTACCATGATGTGGTGGACCGCAGGCTGAGGTAAGTTTGTGTCAGAAATCCATCCATTTCTTTTGTGCATCCTTTAGTCAAACTGTGACCATATTTGAAACTTCCTGAAACATCTGAATCGTATCCCTAATATGGAATTTCTGTTTTTTCTGCTTCTTACAGGTTCAAGGACGGTCGTCCCCGTCCTTACAGCTTGGCTCTGGGACGGCGGATCAAGAGGAAGCTGTGGAGGAGACTGGGCAAGCCCACTCTGCGTTCGCTGACAATAAAAGTCGGCGAACAGCACAGGCTTGTGACTGTGTATCCATTCTACAGTCCAAAAGCCAGTCCTCCCCACTTCCTTCTGGACACGTCTCAAGAGCCACAGCCATAGAGAGGGACATGAGACCTGCAGCCTCTGTCAGCAGAGTTGACCTCCACCCAGGCTTCTGCCATTTACTGAAAATACTTTATGAATATTTTGTGTTTCCTTCTGATGTGTTAGAACCAGTGTTGATGTAATGATGTTTTAATTGTTTCCATCTTTGTCTTCTCTCTGCCGAGGTATGTCCACCAGCAGATTGTCCACAGCAAAATCACCACTGTTGATTTAACACTCTCTAGTGTTGATTTAACACTGGTGATTTTGCTGTGCATCTGGAGAGCTTATATCGACCTGCAGAACCTCCATCCAGGTGAGGCTCAGACTTTAATGTCTGAATATTTTGTGTTTCCCTCTGATGTGTCAGAACCAGTGTTGACGTAACAACACGTTGTTTACATTTGAACAACCTCTGTCTTCTCTCTGCAGAGTTTGAGACCAGACCAGGATTCATCACCAGCCACCGGACGGCAGAGACGCAGCATTCCTGTTGGACATCACGGTTTGGAGGACGATGAAGAGTTCCAAGGCCAGAAGAGAGAGACACCAAAGGACAGACGGGACAAATAAGACGGAGACAGGGAGTATTTAATTATTACAATCATATTACAATTATTATTTAAGAACAAATGTGTTTTCATGATTAATGATGTGTTTTTCAGGCCCCCTCCGACGGCTCACCACCTTAACGTTGGTGGAGGGGTTTGTGTACCTCTGTCATCTTGAGGCCTGTGTTGTCTGGGGCATCCTCCTCCTGCTGGGGTCTCCATGACGACCAGGCCTCAGGGGGGGTCAGACCAAGAGTGAGTCAAAAACCTTTATGTAGGAGGACCACTGTAGACCAGGGACCTCTCCTGGAGAAGGGAGACCAGGACACCTTCCTGGAGCCAGGCCTGGGGGGGCTCGAAACCTCCACCTGAAGAAGATGAAAAGTAGGAGGAAGCACACACACACACACACACACACACACACACACACACACACACACACACACACACACACACACCGACCTACAGAAATCAGCACTACAGAGACTCTACAGCTCAGAGTGAAACTAGTTTCTCTAAAATGATCTGATCCAACCAGGTTTACATCTACAACCTGCTCTGGTGTCACAGCCAATAAAAACACTTTGACTGAAACTGACTTTCTGTTCTGGGAAATTCTTTTCCATCTAATAACTTAGAAACATAAAGTTGATTCTGTTCAGTGAAACTCCAGCAGCTGCAGCTCCAGAGTCCAGATGAAAGCTACCAGATGAACCTGGATCTGGAAAACCTCCAGCAGAGAAGTGATCCAGCGCTGGCTGCAGGAAGCCTCCACCCACATGGAGACACCAGCAGGAGGCAGAACCTTCAGGTGAGCAGGCTGCTCTTCATCACCTCACTGCACTGACACACCAACAACAAAACACAGTTCATAGAGTTCCTGTTGATCAGCTGCAGCGTTTACAGTGGAGCTTCTGTTGAGCCCAGTGTGGAACTTCAAAAGAAACAAGAAAAGGTTTTAGTCAGATCCTACCTGAGACGGCCTTAACGTTTGGTGTTTCATCAGACTCTTTCGGCCGTAGCTATACAGCCTGGAGGTCGGAGGTTCCCCACCCTGCTATATTAAACACCATGAACCATCAAAACAACAGTCTGGCAGTGCATGTGCTTTCAACATCAAAATGACAATAAAGTAGAGTAACAACAGTGCATATTATTAACAATACATCAAAGATTATGACAGCTGAATATGTCTGGTTTTTAGGATCCTGGCAAAGCGTTCCACAAAACTATATGAACAAACTGATTGACAGCTCTGGTGGGGGTGGCCAATCAGATTTCAAGGGTGGCAAACGCCATCCCTGTGGCCCCGCCCCTGGGTGGAGGAGACCATCTACACCATGACGGGGGTGGCCTGGTATATAAATGTCATGAAGAGGAAATACAAGCACGCCGTCAGACTGCAGGTCAGCAACACCGTGATGCGTTTTAACACGGGGTGTCAGAAGCATAAAAAATGTGTGTAGATGCCATTTCCTGCATTCTGGCGCATTTAACAAGTTGTTAAACACCTGTTTTACCTACAGTAGTAAAAACTGAACTCAGTAACTATATCAGAGTCAGATTCAACAGGAAGTCTTCATTTAAACATCTGTGTTCCCTATAACACCATCAGCTGGTCTATTTAAATCTTAGAGAAAAGACTAAAAAGAACTTATGGAAGTAAAATGACCAGCAGTGGTTTCATTTCAGAGCTAAAGATGTGAACTCAGTGACAAACTCCATAGTAGTTCAAAGACTTGACAATGGTCTGCCATGTCTCCAGTTCTGGAAGAAACTCATTAGACAACCAGCTGTTCAACCCTTAACTAATCAGAGCTCTACCAGTTCTCTACTGGTAACCAGGTAAAGTTCAGTCCTGTTAGGACTGGTTGGTTTAGAATGATGTGACTGACTGACTGACTGACTGACTGACTGACTGACTGACTGACTGACTGACTGACTCACTGACTGACTGACTGACTGACTGACTGACTGACTCACTGACTGACTGACTGACTCACTGACTCACTGACTGACTCACTGACTCACTGACTGACTGACTCACTGACTGACTGACTGACTCACTGACTGACTGACTGACTCACTGACTGACTGACTGACTCACTGACTCACTGACTCACTGACTCACTGACTGACTGACTGACTGACTGACTGACTCACTGACTGACTGACTGACTCACTGACTCACTGACTGACTCACTGACTCACTGACTGACTCACTGACTCACTGACTGACTGACTGACTGACTGACTGACTGACTGATTCACTGACTGACTGACTGACTGACTCACTGACTGACTGACTGACTGACTGACTGACTCACTGACTGACTGACTGACTCACTCACTGACTCACTGACTGACTGACTGACTGACTGACTGACTCACTGACTGACTGACTGACTGACTCACTCACTGACTGACTGACTGACTGACTGACTGACTGACTGACTGACTGACTGACTCACTGACTGACTCACTGACTGACTCACTGACTGACTGACTCACTGACTGACTGACTGACTGCAGCATCTTCCACAGAAGTGACAGGAAATATTTTTATTTCTATCAAAGTGACACAGTCTGGTTGCTCCTGAACTACTGAAGTAAAGAACTGGTACTACTACTACAAAAAGTACCCACTACTGAAGAACTGATTCAACAGTATTTCTAACTTCTAATCAAATGTTGAATGTGTGTTTCTTTTAATCTTGTATTCTTCTGCAGAGTTCCTCACTCCGGTTATACCGCGACGCTTCGGGATGGAGCAGCAAGGAACTGTGGGAGCAGCTGGAGCGTTAGATCACCTCGGTCACCACTTCCTGTCCGGACCAGCCAATCAGACGCTGAGTAAAAATGCTCACATCAAAAGGACTAAATAAGTCATTATTTTTAATAAAATACAATCAAATAGTGTAATATAATAATGAAATAAAGTCACAATAAAATGAAGGCAAATAATAAATTATAGTCAAATAAAACAATATCAATTAAAATATTAGGTCAAATAAGTAGTGCTATTAAAGTACAGTCAAATAAACACATAATTAATATAAATATTATCAATATTCCAGTCAAAATAATAATGACAATTAAATATAGTCAAATAGGTAGTGATATTAAAATCCTGTCAAATGAACAAATCATTAAATGCGTCCAGTCAAATCTATAAATTTAAATATTAATAAAATATTTAAAATACAGTCAAATAAATAACATTAAAATAAGTTAAATAAATATTACTGTAAATTGAATGAAACTTCAAGTGAAAACAAAGTGTTAATTTGTGTTATTAGTGCACTGCTAATGGATGCAGCTGTTTGTATTATTAATACTTCTTCTTCTACAGTTTCATTCCAGTTGGGAGCAGAAATGTAATCCTGACTCTTTGGTGAAAACAGTTGTACTTATGATTAGTTTTGGTATCTACGGAAGCGTATTGCATTCACCTGAAAAAAAATAAAAAGCTCTGTTTTTCTGAATTAACGAGATAATTTTTACAAACATAAATAAAAACGGCTCTGTTTTTCTGAATTAACGAGATAATAGCCTAAAGTGACCTAGACCTGCGGTCCGGAGTTTCAGCTGAACAACTCTGCACGGGTCTAGAATTGACTGTTTCCTGTCACCACGTAATCAGACTGAAAGCCTTTCAGTTGCACCAACTGTGGAGCATCCCATATTTAGTCAGCTGATCCTGGAGAAACATAGCCACGTCCAGATCTGTTAAATGTAAACACTGAACTGCGCCCGTGTAGCAGGGGATGATTATGTTTGTATTTATGTTCTGTTTTACGGTAACCCGCCAGCAGGAGGAGATGTGTTCCCTCCACCAGTGTACTGCCTGTGTGCTCCGCCAGTCTGAGTTCCAGTCGCAGTGGCGACAGTCAGGAGCAGAGCTGTTCAGCAGTTGCTCCTGTAAAATGTTCGTTGTTACTTGCTGTAAATAAAAGAAGCTCGTTCAAGGAGGATACGAGTTCTGCGTTTCTCTCACACACGCCGGGAG
>SSNR01001630.1:0-13297 GCA_006937965.1 Callopanchax toddi
TCCAAGAAGCCTTCACAGTAGATCCCTGTAGCTTCATGAGAGTTCCAAGAAGCCTTCACAGTAGATCCCTGTAGCTGCTGGCCAGTCAACTAACAGGTATCCTCCAAGCGTCGTCCACAGGTCTGGCTCGCCATCTCATCCAGAATCTTCTTTCAATAGAAGGGCTCCAAACTAAAAACCAGTCTACACATAATGTGTAGAACAACAAAAGAAAACTTAATCACAATCTACCTATATCAATTCACCAGGAATGAATGTTACGTTCACTCACTGCATAAAGTTTACATTTTCTTTAACATACAAGGAGAGATAACCTCTCCATGTAATTATTTTAACTTGTCTCCACCAATATACAGAAATTACTGAAATGTCCCCACCAATACTTCTATCCGAGTATGCAGACATAATGCTGCATCTCCAGCAATAATAATACGTTCAGCCCAGCGGACCAGGTGCTGCGCTGCTGTGCGTCAGAGAAATCAAAATACATCTATAAAATAACCGGATACGCCATATTTTACACGTAAACACGCTGTGAATCGCAACGCACAGTGACGTAAATTACATGTGATCCTGTTTTCAACGTGCTGTGTTGTAAATGACGTGTGGTAGCGTGTTTTACATATTTTATTAAGTCTCAGCCACGACTTTTAAAGGCATTTCATCCAAACAGTGCCCTGCAGGGCAGACGCCAGCAGAAGATCCATGACTTTTTCTTCAATGACAGAAAACACTAAACTCAAGGATTTAAACTTAACGGGGGACCTGGGGCTGTTACGCACAGAGGTGGTCTGGTTCTGGGTCTATTTCCTGGTCAGAACCCCTCTAAAATGCTCCTGGACCCCACTATGGACTCAGGACCGGGCTGACTCAGGGCTTTTACCCAGGAAGGAAGCCTGGTTATGGCCTTAGTTATGCAAATTTCCCCCTTGAGAATGATCCTGGATGCCAAAACCAGGACCAGGCAACCTGGGGCTGTTAAACAGGGAGGAGGTCTGGGACTGGGACTATCTTGGTCAAAATGCCTCTAAAATGCTCCTGGAACCAGCTACTGGGACCAGGACCAAGGGGACCTGGGGCTGTTACACAGGGAGGAGGTCTGGTTCTGGGTCAAACTGACAGGATCAGAACAGTAGGTTTAGAAGCACCGAGCAAAATCTGCACTTTAAATATTTCCTGTCTCAGCGTGCACTCAACACCCCCCAAAAAACAAAACAAAACAAAAAAACCCGACACACGTCTCATCCTGGTCCCCACCAATGCCAAGATCAAATCTACACCATCGAATTCATTTTTTGTTTCTTTGTCATATTCCTTTGATACTACATTTATGATTTTCTGTGATTTTGTTGAACACAATTTATTTCTATTCTTTTTTCAGTCTTGTGCCTGATATGTAAGTCATATTACAAAAGACTAAAACTAATATAAACTAAACTGAAAATAAGCACTTTCAAAAAATCTAAAATGACTAAAACAAACGTTAAAAACTAATTAAAACTAACTAGATAAACATTTGAAACAAAAGCTAAACTAAAAAAAAACTAATGAAAAATGCTAAATTATTAAAACCTTGCTTCCACTTTACTGACTGAAGTTCTGCTGTTGGGCTGAATCTGATCAGAGGTTTATTTCATCATGTCCGTCTGAGAGTGGATCAGTGAAATGAAAGTCAGTGAAACTCACTGTGTTCTAGAATAAAACTGTTATTCTGCTGGGAGTCGACTCAAACCTGTTGGAATCATTCAGATCAAGTCAGAATGTGATGATGATGATGATGATGATGATGATGATGATGATGATGATGATGATGATGATGATGATGAATCAGTGTTTCAGTTCAGTTTGTTCTTTAGTAGAAAACTTTGTGCTTTTCTTTCAGTAACAAATCTAAAACTTAATTCTCTGATTCCTTCAAGTCGTCTGACCTGATTTTTAAACCTTTTCATGACTAATGAACAAGATGTTTTATTTATGAAGCTTCTTGTTCACCTCAGGAGGGACACTAAGACGAACCATGTCTTCACTAAAAGCTGTTTTATGGTTGTAGAGATGAAAACATTTAACATCTAAAATCACTACCAGCTGCCCTGCAGGCCCATCTGCTGTGTTGCGCCTTGATGGTGATGAGAGACAAACCAAGCTATGTCTCTAGAGACACATTCTGCTCATGTCCCTGCTGTGGTTCTGGAGCAGGTTGAAGGTAAACATCTGGTTGATGTTTCAGCTCCTGGAATTCATCACAACCTCATCCTATAAACTGTGAATATTGGAGAAAGTCCTCTGAATGGTTTGTGGATTTGATCGAATCCTGTCACACAGAACAGTTTGTTATAGAAACAAGAAGCAGGTTAGCAGTAAACCTGTATCCTCTACAGAGGCTGATGCTTTATGACATTATAACTGGTGGTTAAATGGTTTCTAAGCACAAAGATGATCGTGAATCTTTGAGATGATTTTAGAACCTCATCATTCTCACTGTTTAAGAACCGTGTCTCACTTTCAGATAGTCTTTTTCCATCTTGTCCCTTTACCTCCAGAGAGGTTTATTCTTCTCAGCTCTGAGACGTGTTACATTTAGTCCTTAGGTTTCTGCAGACGCGTCAGCTCTGTGAGTAACAGGCTCTGAGACTTGCTGCAGGACAAAAGGTCAATAAGAACCAATCAAAAGCTCCAGCAGCTCAGTGGCTGTAAACATGTAAACTGAGTGTGGAGATTTGTTTTGTTTTACACCGTTTTTGAACAAGTAACCGTAACAATCAATAATACTATTCTATCAGTTAACACAATAATCCTGTTTTCATGTAGTTTCTACAATCTGACCTCTGACATCCTGATGCTTCCATCTCATTCTATGAGTTCAGATATGAAGGAAGCTGCAGAACCAGGCGTGCAGGAAGAAATTAGCATCAACCTTCAGTTTTGATGGTTGAAACACTGATAGTTTTGTGTGACGTCTGAATTAAAGTTTCCAGTTTAGAGACCTCCTTCCTCTCAGAGGAGATAGTGGTGGTGACTTTCTTCTGCTTTAAGCAGCTTCCAATGTTCCTAAAACCAGTCAGAGAACTAAAACTAGTGGCTGCCAAACAGAACATTCAGTCAGTGAGCTGATAGGACAAGACTCAGTAAGGTCAAAGGTCACAGAACATATTAACACATCTATAAAATGCACTGGTTGAACATGTTTGTGCACAACAGCTGTCCCAGTGAAACTTTTAATACCTGGTTCTAGATCAGGTGGTTTGTGCAGAAGGTTTTTCTGTCAGGATATGTTGGTACTGAGTGTTTTTAGAGAGGACAGTCATCCTGTAACAAAGTCAGATGTAATTTTCCAGCAGCCACAAGTTCTAAATAGATTTATGATAAATATTTGATCAGCTTGACTGGTTCAGATAGATGAGAATGTCTGAAACTACAGTAACAGTAAACTCACAGATGCATGACTCCACCACTGGGCTCTGTAATGGAACCTGTTTTATTACCAGAATGATGTTCAGCACCTTAAACCACCATTATTTTAGATCACACTGAACTGTGTTTCATTTTCCAGCTGACCTGTTCCACACAGAGACGACACATGAAGAGTTTTCCAAAGCCACGCTTCACACAGACCTCCCTCAGAATCCCCTCTCCCTGTTTGACAGCTGGATTATTAATAACAGTGTTTAAGCTCTGCATTGAGCAGCTCAGTGTCTCTGCTAGGAGTTATAAGTGAGAGAAAAGAAGAAATGATGAACAGCTCAGAGGAAGTTACCATCACATCTGACTGGATTTAGTAAAAGAGCTCATTATTTCATCAGGATTCTGCTCAGGTTGAAACATTCAGTCTGTTCCAATCCTCTTTATTTTACAAAACCTGGAGGATTTAGATATTAATCAGTTTGAATTAATTTGACTTAAATGTGTTAACTCATCTTCTCACCATCAAGTATCAGCAGCCTGATAACAGCTCTTTGCTGTGACTCAGGTTTGTTCACATCAGGAACATCTAGACCTGAATGATGGAGTCCTGCAGGATCTCTCTCCTCCTGGATGGATGTTGGTGCCCAGTTGGACGTCTCATTCTTCTATTGCCTTCATAAATGATTCAAGTATGACTAAAGAACCTCTTCCTTACCAATAAAACAGCTACCCTTAGCTTGGTAGAGCTGGATATTAAATCCATCTTTTCACATTTTCCTGTCCAAACATTTAGTCTGATTCTGATCCTCCTGTTTCTGAGAGAAATCCTCTACCTGAGACTGGATCTCTGCTCCAGAGTTTCTGTTTGGCTGAATCAGTGGAGCATGTAATGAGGAAATGTACAGAAGTCAAATATAAAAGAATGAATGTTTCATTTCCCATGGAGTGGTTACAGACAGAATAACGTTAGCTGTCATTTCACTTCCTGAAACCAAAAGCCAAACTGCTCTGTGTGTTTAGGACAGTTCACATGTAGCTGAATCAGAACAGGAGTGAGTTTAGAATCAGAGTTTTATTGTCTCTAAAAATACAAAATAGATGGATCTGAGATCTGAGCTGTAAACAACAGTTAGTTTTAGTGAAAACAACAACAACAACACACTGCTTTACACTCAACAGAATGACACTGATCCAGGTCCAGTAACCAGTACTAAACGTCTCCAGTTAAAGTCTGGAGCCTCTTTTCTTTCTGATATTAGTTCATAATGTTAATAATGTGTAATTACCTCAGAGCTGAAAACTGAACCAATCATGTTGTGAGTTCTGTTTCCTGAAGCTGATCATGTGTCGTCCAGCTGAAACCTTCTGGAGCGTCTCCTGCATCCTCTGACCCTCATGACACAGTTCAGTTAGTTCAGGAGAGGAAATGGATCAGTGCCTTAGTGGAGGGCAGCTGACACCAGGAGCCATGATGTCACAGCTTCTCTCTAAATGCAAATGAACAGAATCAACCAGAACAAAGTTTAGACAGAGAGAAAGGACTTCCTGTTTTTCTTTTTTAGTCATTTTTTTCAGTTTTAACCATTTCAGCTCATTATCAAAGCTGGTTTTTAGGTTTCCTGGACATAAAGTAACAGTGTGGATGTGAAACCAGCTGTTAGGTTATTGATTACCTAAAGATCCAAATCCAAGTCCACATGGATCCACCAAGAGGAGAGGATTTAGTTTAACTCCACTAGTGAAAGGTAATGATTTTACCTTGAAAACATTTGTTTTCATAAAGACAAAGTGATGGTTTTGTTCTTTAACATTGTTGTAAATGAGTTGCAGCTTCACCTCATCACTGATGCTGTTTATCCTCCAGGCTGATTTAGTTTTTGTCTCTGAACAAATCAGAAGAAATGAAACATTTAGTTTTCATTCCATCTATTTTCTCATTATTTTTAGACGTTACACATTAATTATCCTGTCATGTGAAAAACCTCATGAAACCATTTTCATCACCACAGGATTTACAGAGGTTTCATCAAAATATCATCACAGAAGGTTTTCTGTTTTGAAAGGGATGAAGTTTCTCTTCCTGCTTTTAGATGAAAATCACATTTTATTCCTGAGACGACGTCAGTGCTGCAGAAACAGGAAGTGTTTTAACATCAGGAATGTTTTTAAAGTGATACATTAAGAAGTAAAACAATGAGCAGAATCTGACTAGTTTACAGGTTACAACACTGAACACTTTCATCTTTGTCCATTAACTCCAGACTGAAGGTTTTGTCTTTAGTTTGCTCTGATTCCCTCTCTGCTCATCGTGGACCTTCTTCAGTCTTGTGTTCATATTATTTGTTCTATCCAGGCTGAACTGGGCTGTTTTTCTCAGTCAGAACCAGGTGAAGAGGCTTTCTGATGAGTGCTGGTCTCCTGACTGCAGGTTGGAACCACTGAGCAGTGTGTTTACAGTCTCTTCAGTCCATAATGAGCCCTCTAACGCTCACTAGAGCCTCTTGCTGGGACGTATTTAGAGGACTCACCTCAGAAGTACAACACAGTTTGAATCAGCCATTTGTTTTGTTTTATTGTAAAATATGTGGATGGATTTTCTGAGTGATTCTGTCCCCTAAGTTGACCTATTTCATCCTGTGCATTAAGTTGAACCTCAACACTCAGTAAAATCAATCAGACATTTGTGAGTCAAAGTCCCTGCCGTTGGCCTGTGGGGAGAACTTTAAGAAGCTGAACTCTGAGGGACTTTTTACATCTGTTGGTCTCCCAGTGGGGAGCAGATCTCATTCTGTGAGGGTAGATCAGGATTATTGTGGGGACCTGATAATGACTCTGGACTGGGAATATCTCTTAGTGTCTGGAGGGAAGGTGAAGCTATTAGTCTGGTGTTTTCTTTAATCTCCTCAGTCACCTCTGAGTTTAGACTTTCTCACCTCTGGCTGGATTTCCCCACTGAGGCAGCAGAATTCTAATGAGTTTGGTTCATCAGGAGACTCTGAGTGTTAAATCAGTCTCATCACATAGTTTAAAGGGATCAGCTGGAGCGTTCTTAAAGGTTGGTTCCACATCATCACAGCTGTAATCAGTGTCATCTCTCCAGGTCGTTGCTCCCTTTACCAAACTACTGAGCTCAACTCGTCACTATGAACAAATCCATCTAGAAAATCACCAAACTGTCAGTTTGTGGCTCAAATTCAAACCAAAGGCTCATCAGCTGGAGGATTTGATGAGTGACAGATCAGATGGCAGCTCCCATCAACCCACTGGAGTCTTTGTTCTTCTTACTGGTAGACGTTTGTGACAGAAAGAAGCTTCATCCAATCATCAGGTCAGGATTAGTGAAAGTTTCTTTCCTCTAAATGAGTTTATTTTATAAAGTCATGTTCAGACGGTGCTGAGAAACAACCTCCTCTCCTTCCTCTCCACACATGAAGCTCCTCTCTTTTATTGACTCTAGTTCTCCATTAGTCACCATCACAATGAGCTCCTAACAGAACCTGATGTTCCCGCTGTGTTTTAGAAACCTGCTGCTGTGGCTCACATGGTTTTCATCTCAGGTGCTTCCTGCTGCGTCGCCTTTTGTTTCTGTCTCCAGTCTTTGTAGCGTCTCTGGTTCTGGTTCTGTTTAACAGTTGTGACTGTCAGCAGTGAGACAGGCTCAGTGTTTGGTGTGATGGTGGAGGTGATGATCCTGTGGACGGACACACTGCAGGGTTAGAGGCTCTGAGGCAGATCTCTCCTTAAATAGACTGGTGCTGAGCTGCTGCTAAAGCATGTAGACATTAGTCTGAGCTGGGACGCTACGATGCAATAAAGTGGACGACATTTAGACATTTCACTCCTCCTGACCTGCATTGAAACCACTGGCTGTGGTTTAATTCCAGTGAGCTGATCATCCTATAGATCAGCTGATTGACTGAAGTCACATCATGTAGAGCTTTGTCAAAGGTCAAACAGTAATGACTCTGTTCTGTAGGGAGAGTGTTCTTTGTTCTTCATGACTTTTGTTCTTCCAGTGAGCAAGTTGATCACAACGATTTGTATTCAGGTCACAGACTCACTCTGCTCCAACAGTTCTGATCTGATTCATTCTTCTGCTGTAAAAATAAATCACTGAAACACCAAACTCATAAAGACTGGAGCATTTGGGTCTTTGTGCAAATTATTACAGATTATAGATTTATTTTAAGGAGGAATGCTGATCATGTGACTATTATCAACTGTTCATGTAGATTTAGAGGAGAAAGTCAAATGAAAATGTAAATGCTTATTATTTAACCTTAAAAACCAACAGAAGGAAGAAGCTGTTCTTTGTTAGAACAGAAGATGTTTTATGAATAAATGAACTCAGTAGTTATTTCATCAGAACTTGAGTTTTGTGATATTAAAAGTCTCCAGAGGAGCTTCCTGCTCCTCCCTCCTCCAGTTCTCAGTGTGAAGACGGAACACTTTGTCAGCTAATAAAACAACAATGACTTTTATCTCTGTTCTGACTTCCTGGACTAATTGCTCCAGCTGTTCACCAGATTTCATCTCAGCTAAACACATTTAGGACAAAAAGTTTTTCCTCTTTGGGGTTTGATCTCACTAATGAGCTCCTCAGACTAAAAGGACAGGAATCAAGTCTTGTGTTTTTAATGTTTATTCATACAAGTCACCTGAAGTTTGCTGTAATGGATAAAACAATGATGTGGAACAGCAATGAGACTGAAGATGATGGAAGTCAGATACAACTCTCTATCACTGGAGAGAATGAATGATGGCAGGTGAAACAAGGAGGGAAACAATGTGTGAGGTTAGAAATTCATTCCTCTCTGAATCACATCAAACAGCTTTGAGTCTCTTTATTTCTCCTCAACTCTTCCAGAGCTGCGTTAGTTTTATGTCTCGTCCCATAACTAAAATCTGTAAGTTTTCTACTGATTTCTCTGACATGAATTCTAGAATCTTCCTCAGATGGAGCTGATATTTGATCAGCCTCCTCAGCATCTGACAGTGACTCAGATCAGTTCTCCTCTCTGCTGCTGATTAACTGTAACAACGATCAGCAGCTCAGAGACGCTCTGTGATGCATTCAGCTCTAAAACATCTCTCCTCGTGATGGAGTTCATCGTCATGACGATGAAGATGTTTATATTCAGTAAAACATCTTTGTGTTTCTCTATGAGAGTCTTTGTTTTCTCATTAGTTAGCACACACACACACACACATTGACATCAAAGAGATAAATACATGCCTGAGGGGTGAAACACATGAATGATTACAGTGACATCAGTTTATTCTCCTGTTATTTATTGATCACTTTTTATTCTCTTGTAGTTTTTTCCATAAATCTTTGCCTTTGATTGGAGTGATTTGACTTTTCTTTTCGGAGACGTGTAATTCCTTCAGTTAAACAGATTTAATTTAATCACCAGACGTTTTAAATAGGTTCATCGAACCGCCACACTTTAATCTGACATTAATTAGCTTTTAATTGGCCTGATGAGAAACTGACTAAATATTATGGAGGTGTTTAGTCTCTGCAGTGAAACGCTCAGCACAGGATTGAATCCTAGAGGATAAAACTCTGTTGGTGCTCCAGGAGTTCAGATCCTCCATTTGTGTTTCTGCTGTTTGTTGGAGGTTTTACTCAGTAAAGGGATCAATGTTTTACAGGTTAGAATATCAGGTTTCATCATATTGGTTCTTTATCTGCACACAAAATAAAATACACACAACTCAATTCACAACGTCTAAATGTGATCGGAGCTCTTTACACTTTGAATGAGACACTTGATGCTTCATTTGGTTCTGAGTTCTCTTGTTCTGTGGACAAAGTGTTAATTAAAGAACTAATGAAACATGTCAGAGGTTAAAAGGAGACTCTCCTCCAGGTTTCTCTACCTGCTCTACACACAGACTGGAATCAGACCAAAGAGCTTCAAGATTCACTCAAATCCTTCAAAAGAGTCTGAAGATTCTGCTCGTTTCTTTAGATTCAACTTCAAAAACCTCAAGAATCTTTAGATTTATCTTCAGCAACAGGAGAAGCTTCCTGAAGGTCTTTCTCACATTAATATGAATGTTGGATCTTATTTTACTTTTTGTCATTCAGTTCTTGTATTTATCAGAAAACCATTAGTATGAGTTTGTTAGATGTTCTGTTTACTGAATATATGAATACTTCCTCCCATTAACCAGTTGAACCTGTAACCTCAGCGTCTCCCACTGGCTGAGGTCCAGTTTCACTTCCTGACTTTTTCACTTCTGGTCTCCAGTTGGAGGCGTGGGTTCAAATCCCACTTCTGACACCAGATGTCGCGGGGTTCCTTCCCTAGCGTTGAAAAAGAGACGGCAAGTCGAGGCGTAGACAGAAAAACACCTTCTTTTATTTTTTTGTGTAGTCACCTCCATATACACATCCCCACAGTGCAGCTCCCGCATAGATGTTACCTCCTCTGCAACCCCAGTAGAACTGATCTGATACCAGGCAATCAGTGCCCTCCTATACCCTTGGCCCCTCCCAATGGGCGTCACCCTGTCTACTTCCTGCTTGTCGCCCTCTCATCCATACACACAAACTCTGATATCCCTTTAACATAATATTCCCAAATCAAATACATTTCCCACACTACAATAATAAACACAAAAACATGAATTTGAATGATAAAATAAACAAATACCAAATAATCATGGCATGCGGTCACCTGACCGTGAAATCACATGACATGAGTTAACGTCACACCCACTTTTGTTCAGCGACGCGGGAAGCGGCCGGCATTCCACACAACGCGACAGTGGTGAGTGTGTCATGTTTATGTATGAGTTTACCGCTGGTTTACCAAGTGTGCACCCTTGGTTACAGTGTTTAATGTAGGATGAAAGCGCGACCGTAATAGGAAACAAACACTGAAGGGATTGGCGTGTGACGTGGCTGAAGGTGTGTGCGTATGTATGGGTGTGTGTGTGTGCGCGTTAAACATGACGCTCTCAGCTGTGCTCACAGGCTAAAACGCGCTGCGTGAGACGGAGCTGCGTGATGCTGCTATCGGACGGCTGATCGAGGTTGCTCCGTCACACCTCCATCTTTAACCAGTTCCTTGTTTTCCTGCTGAATTCACTGTAGTGGATTAAAATGTGGAGCGGTTTGCTGTGATCTGACAGAAATACAGTCCCCATCCAATCAGACTGAGATGTTTCTCCAGGATGATGTCATTCTTGGTTATCGTTGTGCTCCAGCTGTGACAGTGAGGCCTTGCTTTGCTCCTTTATAACATCACTGATGCAGCAGACTGAGAGCTTTGAACAATTACACTCACTACTTCCTCCAACAGCGTACAGACTCCCTTTGGCAGCAGATAAATGCCAACACTGTCTTATAGCTTAATGAGAAGTGTTTCTAAATGTCTTCTTCACTTGCTCTGAGTGTTTCCAAACAACGAGACAAAGTGGTTTTAATGAAACCTCTGATCTGAAGAATCTACAGTAATACGTCACTGTGGGCTGATTCAGGAAAACTCATAAGCTCTCCATGTTTAACCAGTTCACTGACAACTATTTATCCATGTTAGAATTTATACATGTTGATCAAACATGGAATTCAAACAGCATCACTGTTATGAATTGATTTGCGGATGGACCCTGGAGCGAACACAGACAACTGAGGAAACTGGAGGTAAGTGAAAACAAATGATTTATTGATACTATAGGTGCTGGTGCTGGAGGTGTGGACCTTGGGAGGCCCTAGCGTCCCGGACGGAACCGTACGCCACCTCATGCGAGTTGAGTGAGGAGGGGGTGTCGGAGCCAGCGACCGGCAGGGAGACAGACAGGCAGGCAGGTAGATCAGAGGAGGAGGAAGATGATGATAGGAGGGCAGCCAGGGAGACCAGGAGGAGCAGAGACTAGGGAGGAGTGACCGACTGGAGATCCAGGTGTAATGGCAGCAGACCGGAAAGGAGCAGGAGGACGGGAACCAGGACGAAGCGCTGGAGGGAGGAGCAAACAGGATTACACTAATGACACTGGGGAGAATTATGTTAAAAGGCCATAGTTACCACAGGGGTTGTGGACACAATGAACTGGCGTTCATCTTCTGGACGGCTGGTGGTTTTATGCTGTGGAGTGGATTGCTTGAGTGGCTGCAGCTGGAGGTGATTAGTGGAGCCAAGGGTGATGAGGGAGGAGATCCTGCTGAAAGGGAGGAGGAGGCGTGCCCGCTGGAGCTCAGGATATGACAATGAGCTTGTTCGAGATGAACTGCGCCTCGCCTGGAGAACAGACGAGAGCAGGCGGACGCAGCAGGGGGCGCGACCAAAAGTCTGCTTTTAAGTCGGACAGATTTTCCTAAATGTAGCTCGTGGGTTGAAGATATCGCGTTAGGCTGAAGATATCGCATTAATGTCCGTAATAGCAGATGACGTTCCTTTTTTTTTTCCCAAAATCTTTCTTTGAAGTTCAAAGTATTTCAAAACAAATTCAAGAGTGAACAAGTATCAACAACACTAAAGTAACAAAATAATAGACATATATTCAGATAGATCATATCAGTCAAAGAAAATAAACAAGATGGTGCTCTGTACTAAATGATATGATTATAAAAATCAGACAGTAGTTTTATTAGAACTTTATAGAAAATGTAAACAGTTCCTACTGAAAACTCTGAAACAAATCACATTTCTCACTGTGGCCTTTATAGTTGACATCATCAACATGGCATGTATTTACAATATATATATATAAATAATAACATTTCGCATTCTGCCACAGGATGTTTGGATCAAAACGTGAACCAATCAGATCTGAGATCAGGTGAGAGCCAGGCGTTTCCCATCATGCCCTCGGTTTTGCAGCTGGTGGAGAGCAACTGCAGCGCCTTGCACCAAAATATGCGGCCGCCTTGATCTCACGAGGTTATCGTTGCCTACGTAGGCATGACATCAGAGCAAGTCGGCGTCAAGTCAGACAGAAATCTAACCGGCACGCAATGGGCGCCGATCACCGGTGATCGGATCTGCGCAGAACTGGCTCATCTCTAACGCACCTAATCACATTCAGCCATTAAAGTGATGCAGCCACTAAAACTAGTGACTGTAATAAATGAAGAGTTTCTCTCCTTCTAAGATGATGAAAACTTTATTTTGTTTTCATCTAAAGTCTCTATTTTAACTGAACTTTACAACCTAAAGAACAAAAGGAAAATCTGACTAAACCACAACAGCAACAATACAAACAAACAGAGAGAGGCAGAGGAAGTGATCCTTTCAAAATAAAACTACAGTCAAAGTCAGGAACAGAGAGAAAAGAGAGTTTACGTTCCAGGAAACTGTAAGTCTTAGTAAAACTTCAACAGGTGAACCAGTTGTTGTTACTTACTCTTGATGGTTAAAGGTGTTTAAAGAGGACTTGGACTTTCTGTGACTTTCACTTTTATAGAGGCTTTTAGAGTAGGAGACATATGAGGTCTTTATTAGACTGTTGAGGCTTTTAGTTTCCTGTTTAGACGAGAATCCTGAGGAAAGCTTTTTCCTCTCTGTCTGGAACACATTAGGTGCGTTCGAGATGAGCCAGTTCTGCGCAGATTCGATCACCGGTGATCGGCGCCCAGTGCATGCCGGTTAGATTTCTGTCCGACTTGACGCCGACTTGCTCTGATGTCATGCCTACGTAGGCAACGATAACCTCGTGAGATCAAGGCGGACGCAGATTTTGGAGCAAGGCGCTGCAGTTGCTCTCCACCGGCTGCAAAACCGAGGGCATGACGGGAAACGCCTGGCTCTCACCTGATCTCAGATCTGATTGGTTCACGTTTTGATCCAAACATCCTGTGGCAGAATGCGAAATGTTATTTTTTATATATTGTAAATACATGCCACGTTGATGATGTCAACTATAAAGGCCACAATGAGAAATG
>SSNR01001642.1:0-13243 GCA_006937965.1 Callopanchax toddi
GGAAGCTGCCTCGGAGAAAAAACCTCGTCCTCCGAATCCTATTAACTCCTTCCACTCCTGTAAACTCGATCTATAGACTCGATCCGGCGTATGGGGGGTTCCCCTCACCCCCCACCCACCATCATGTGTCTTATGTTTATTGTGACTGTCAGAGTATGTGCTTTATATGTTGGAGGTCTTTTTTTCCCTGTTTGTTCCTTGAGCGTAGGGAAATTGACATGTTTTTTATCACCTCCCCTCCAAGTGTTTTCCTCTCTATAAAAGGGAGTGCATCAAAACACCCGTTTTCTGTCTTATAATATGTTGTTTGTCTGAATCTTGGAAACAGCTGTACTGAAACTAAGTTTCATTGTATCAGGACGCTGATGTAATGATAATAAAGTCATCTTATCTTAAATACATTTTAGTCTCTATTCTTATTTTCTATTTTCATATATTTTATCCTTGTGTGAATCTGTTTGTTCTTGACTTGCCATAACTTTGATGCTGGTGAACCTGAATTTCCTACTGAGGGACAATAAAGAGGTTTTCTTATCTATATTCACCACATGAATAAACAGCACAGAATATTATGGCAACCTTTAAAAAGTGAAAGAAGACAGAGAAAAGATGGTAAAAAAGCTGATATGATTTGGTAAAAAAGCTGATATGATTTGGTATCTAGAAAAATGTGGGATAACAGTTGAGCCACATACCTTATACCAGGGGTTCTCACGGGCCGAGATCCACATGTTTCTGACCCTCAAGTTGGACTTGCACGTCTTGCCCTGCCTCTCCTACGCAGGTCATCATCACAGGCTGAGGAGCTGCTGTCCTTAAAGTGCCCATGACATCGGTTTCCATGTTTTCTGACTTATCTATCATGTTGCAACGTTGAGTTCTCACCTTAAACCTGCCAGAAAGAGCAAAAAACAGCATCCATCTGTCTCCTAGTCCAGCCAGTGAGAAGCTCTTCCAGATTTCAGACCCAGGTTTCAAACAGTTTTTTTCACTCCAGCCCGCTATGAGGTCATAGTGATCCGGACTTGCTTACAGTATATGGTAAATTCTCCGCCCACATGCACGTTCACGACAACTGGAGCGAGGCAGTGCCGCCGCCATTGCCCATAGACCGTGTAGTGTTTAATTTCAGTTTCGTTTCTCTTTCACGTGACAACACTGCCCCCTGCTGCAGCAGAAGTGTCAGGCTGCCAAATAAGGAGAATCCCAGCAGAACCGGAAGGCGGCGCTTTCTTCTGATCTCTGAGTTGCTCGTTAGGAAATAATTACAGCGTATTTTGAGTTATAATGGTGCAACGCTAATCTAGAGGTATCAAAGATTACACCTGTTTAATATAAAGTGATTTAAATATGGAGTCACAGGCACTTTAAGTTTCCTTCTCTCATTAATGAACCTGCAGCACCCGTCTCACACTGCAGCAAGCCAGACCACAAGCTGTACACGCGTGCCACCTTCATCCCCCAATCGCACCATAAATGCACCCTCTCTCCACAGAACTGAAGAAACGTTTGTGGCTCTTTTAGGTTTGTAATTGAGCTTTATACAGTACTTACTAGGAGGAACCACTTGATACAACAATGAACAAAGTATGATGGGATCCTTAAAAAATATGACAGAGGAACAGAAAAAAATTTGTCTGGGAAACCTAAAATTACTACCGGCTCGCCAGACCCAGTCCAGCGGTGGACCACACCCACTGTTGACATAACTCGGCGTAGGCAACATCTCTAAAAACGGGAAGTAGTTCTTTGACCAGAATATACTCATGGCTCGTCTGTTTGGTGAAAATTAGCTACTAATTTTTGGGGTATTAAAACAACTTGCGTAGGTTCCGGTGACGTCATCCACCCGAATGGCAGCTTAGGTCTACTGCTCTCTCGAGTTTTATTCAGATTCGCCCGTAAAACCATCATTTAAAATATTTCTTCTTACAAGAAACAGGAGTTAAACGGGACGAACATGGGGAAAAGAGAAACACGGCAAAAAGGAGTGAATGAAGACAGACCAAGCGATGGAAATAGTACGAATGCTACTGAAGGTAGCGAAGAAGCTAGCGCTATGGCTAAAGCTAATGCTAACGAGTCCTCAAGCCTACCCGATACATCGATTATAACCGTCCTAGAGGAGGTACGAGCCTTTCGTAAAGACTTCCAAGATTTCAAATCCGAACTAATTACAGTGAATCAGAAGATTACGGAAGCAGAGGCCCGGGTGGGAAAGGTGGAGGACCGGGTCCAAAACATAGAGCAAGTGCTAGCCAAGATGACAAAAGTTATAAGCGAACAGGAAACCAAACTACTCGACCAGGAAAGCAGGTCCCGGAGGTTAAATTTGAGGATATACAATGTCAGCGAAGGTGCAGAAAATGGAATACCGATGGCGGACTTTGTTGAGAAGCTGCTACGAGAAAGTTTGGATATTCCCACGAGCCTGAACCTCGGTATCGAAAGAGCACACAGAGCGCTCGGCCCCAAGCCGTCGGGAAGCAGAAAGGAAAAGCCACGCTCGATTATCCTTGGATTCGCACGGTTCACCACTAAGGAAGAAGTTCTGCATAAAGCATGGTCTAAAAAAGCCGTTCTCTGGGAAGGGAAAAGAATATACTTTGATCAGGATTATCCTCCGGCGATCCTACAGAAACGTAAGGAATACGCGGAAGCGAAAAGAGTTCTGAAACGGCACAACATCAAGTTCCAGACACCCTTTCCACACAAGATGAGGGTATTTTATGAGAACGAAACACGGCTTTATCAATCTGCAGAGGAGGCTACGACGGACATGATCTCCAGGGGTCTACCGGTCACCAAGATAACAACGAGGGAGAGCCTGGCGGAGCAGTTGGCACGGTCAGCATGGACGGCGGTCGGAGCCCGGCAGCGGCGCGAGGCTGGAGAGGCTAGGGAGCAAGCTATACGTGATAAACTTCAGGTCTACAGGAGATCAACGCCACCCATCGCAGAAGACTGAGTTCATATAATGGAGGATTCTGTGACTGGTAAATACTGTTCTGATTTCCTCTTCCCCAATAAATGAGGAAAATATTAGAGAGAAATGTTTACTTATTTAGAAATGGCCCTACAGAACTGCCTTAGGGGCCCTCTCTCCCCCCGGAGGAGAGGTTATCCCCATTCCTTTGACGGCGTACCCATCAGAGTCCAGGGTCATTCAGAAGAGACCCCAACCTTGGAATCACTTAGTTACACTGTTCGGCTTATTTTTCTTTCTTGTTCAAAGTTTTTGTTCTACCAGGGAGATGACCAATTATTACTGAATGGTAACATTGTTTTTCTGTTTGTGAGTGATGAACAGTGGTCTGGTCAAATTAATTTCTTTTAATGTAAATGGGCTAACTAATCCAGTAAAACGGAGTCGAATTCTGACCAAAGTTAAAAAAGATCAAGCACAAATTGTATATCTGCAGGAAACTCATATGACTAGTGATGAACATCTAAAATTGAGGAGATCGGGATTTACAAATATATTTGGCTCGTCCTATAAATCTGGCCGCAGACGAGGTGTTGTAATTCTTATCTCAAATAAAGTAAATTTCAAAAGGACATTTGAACTAAGAGATAAAGAGGGTAGGTTTATCCTTGTAAGAGGGACTGTAGATGGCAGTCCAGTCACCTTAATGAATGTTTACTCACCCCCGGGAAGCGACCTGAAATTCTTTCAAACTATTATAAATATGATGGTGACAGAAACTGAAGGTTTTTTAATATGTGGAGGTGATTTAAATATCCGCATGAGACCAGAACTTGATAGTTCAAGTAGAAATATCCCAGGCTCAAATAATCTATATAAGAAAGTGCGAGTACTCTTTGAAGAGGCTGGCCTGATTGACATTTGGAGAGAACTTTTTCCCAGGAGGAGAGATTACTCCTTTTACTCATCTCCGCATCGCCTTTACACAAGAATAGATTACTTTATAACATTTGCAAAGGACAGAGACAGAATCCAAACATGTGACATAGGGACAATAGATGTGAGTGATCACGCACCTTTATATCTGACAGTAAACTTAAATTTGTTCCCCAAAACAACAACATGGAAACTAAATTCAAGTATGCTTAAAGACAAATGGACAGGTCTCTCCTTCAATACTTTGGGACACTTTAAAAGCTGTAATAAGGGGCAAAATTATTGCAATAACTTCTTATAAGAAAAAACTAAGGGATAAAAAAATGAAAGATTTACAAAAAAAAGTTAAAAGACCTGGAAGAAAAACATAAACAGTCTCTGACACCAAATATCTTGGAAGAGATTGAAATAATCCGGAACAAAATAAATAGCCTTGCCACGGCAGAGATAAAGAAAAAACTAATGTTTCTCAAACAAAAATATTACGAAAGTGGGTCAAAATCAATGAAAATATTAGCGTGGAGGCTGAGAAAGAAAATAACAGAAAATACAATACCCAGAATCAAAGACCCAAACACAAAAAAGATAAAGAACAAACTACAAGAAATTCACAAAGCATTTGAGACATTCTACAAATCATTATATTCTAAAGTCAATGGAGGCAGTAAACATGACATTGATAATTGGCTTACTTCATTGGATTTACCCAAGCTTACAGCAGAACAGAACAGAAAAATTTTGGCAAACATAACAGAAACTGAACTTAAAAAAGCAATAAGTCATCTCAAAACAAATAAGTCCAGGCTCAGATGGCTATACATCCGAATGGTATAAGGAGTTAAAGCTAGAGTTGCTTCCCACACTACTTTCTACATTCAATTGGGTCTTAAAGAATGCTCAGACACCTCCAAGTTGGAAAGATGCGATTATTACAGCAATACTAAAAGAAGGCAAAGACAAAACTGAATGTGGATCATATAGACCGATATCAGTACTTAATATTGACTACAAACTATTCACTTCAATAATGGTAAGGAGGATGGAGGAATTTTTACCTAAGTTAATACATTATGATCAAACAGGCTTTATAAGACACCGGCAGACACAGGATAATATTCGCAGAACTCTCCATGTTGTAAATCATATACACAAGAACAAAACAGAAGCAGTACTTATTAGTGTCGATGCAGAAAAAGCATTTGACTCAGTTAATTGGGATTTCCTTTACAGAGTATTACACAAATTCGGACTGCAAGATGAGGTTATCGGGATTATTAAGGCTTTATATACCAACCCAACAGCAAGAGTTAAAATTAATGGCTATTTATCAGATAGCTTTATACTGGTGTAGCGTTTATAAACTCTATTTATATGGTTTATAATTGGCACATACTTCTGTAAATTCACTACCAGGTTTGGTAAGTTTTATACAGAGGAAACCCTCTGCTACTATCACCTTTTAGTGTTTACAGGGATATCTAGGTTCGATTCTGATGTTACAGTGAGTAGATTATGCATTTAATATTGACCATAGAAAGCTTGAGTCATGGAGCTAGACTTCATTAATTTTATTAAGAAACACATACGACAGATATCACAGATAAGAAAGAGGTAGTTAGCAGGTAGTCAGCATTAAGTCATTCACGATGGTAAGGTGTTCTGAATTGAATCTTAAATAAGTTTTAGCAATCTGAGTCTCATGAGGTTTTAGGAGACTAGGGATTTACTTAATTTAGATTAAGGATTCTAATTAAGGGGTACTAGTTACGGATGGAATTAGTAACTAGTTTGAGTGAGCTAATGTTGTTAGCTTTTATCAAGAGGCCTTTAAGCTTTACCAGAGTTGTGGTTATTTAACTGCGTTCCCTGGATCGTCACTGTTGGGGGTCGGATGAGACGCGCGGAGGTGAGGTTTTCCCCCTCGGTCAGGATCAGACGGCTGCGGGGGTCGAGGACCGCCGGAGGCCACAGGTGTCGTCCGTAGATACGAAGTTAGATAACCCATCTCTAGCAGGGAGCATCTAGGCCTGGCCTTCCCGTAACCTGTCTCTNAAGAAAGTGCGAGTACTCTTTGAAGAGGCTGGCCTGATTGACATTTGGAGAGAACTTTTTCCCAGGAGGAGAGATTACTCCTTTTACTCATCTCCGCATCGCCTTTACACAAGAATAGATTATTTTATAACATTTGCAAAGGACAGAGACAGAATCCAAACATGTGACATAGGGACAATAGATGTGAGTGATCACGCACCTTTATATCTGACAGTAAACTTAAATTTGTTCCCCAAAACAACTACATGGAAACTAAATTAAAGTTTGCTTAAAGACAAAAATTTTAAAGAACAAATAAAAAAGGAAATAAAAGACTTCTTAGATATAAATGACAATGGACAGGTCTCTCCTTCAATACTTTGGGACACTTTAAAAGCTGTAATAAGGGGCAAAATTATTGCAATAACTTCTTATAGGAAAAAACTAAGGGATAAAAAAATGAAAGATTTACAAAAAAAGTTAAAAGACCTGGAAGAAAAACATAAACAGTCTCTGACACCAAATATCTTGGAAGAGATTGAAATAATCCGGAACGAAATAAATAGCCTTGCCACGGCAGAGATAAAGAAAAAGCTAATGTTTCTCAAACAAAAATATTACGAAAGTGGGTCAAAATCAATGAAAATATTAGCGTGGAGGCTGAGAAAGAAAATAACAGAAAATACAATAACCAGAATCAAAGACCCAAACACAAAAAAGATGAAGAACAAACTACAAGAAATTCACAAAGCATTTGAGACATTCTACAAATCATTATATTCTAAAGTCAATGGAGGCAGTAAACATGACATTGATAATTGGCTTACTTCATTGGATTTACCCAAGCTTACAGCAGAACAGAACAGAAAAATTTTGGCAAACATAACAGAAACTGAACTTAAAAAAGCAATAAGTCATCTCAAAACAAATAAGTCCCCAGGCTCAGATGGCTATACATCCGAATGGTATACGGAGTTAAAGCTAGAGTTGCTTCCCACACTACTTTCTACATTCAATTGGGTCTTAAAGAATGCTCAGACACCTCCAAGTAGGAAAGATGCGATTATTACAGCAATACTAAAAGAAGGCAAAGACAAAACCGAATGTGGATCATATAGACCGATATCAGTACTTAATATTGACTACAAACTATTCACTTCAATAATGGTAAGGAGGATGGAGGAATTTTTACCTAAGTTAATACATTATGATCAAACAGGCTTTATAAGACACCGGCAGACACAGGATAATATTCGCAGAACTCTCCATGTTGTAAATCATATACACAAGAACAAAACAGACTTATTAGTGTCGATGCAGAAAAAGCATTTGACTCAGTTAATTGGGATTTCCTTTACAGAGTATTACACAAATTCGGACTGCAAGATGAGGTTATCGGAATTATTAAGGCTTTATATACCAACCCAACAGCAAGAGTTAAAATTAATGGTTATTTATCAGATAGCTTTATACTGGAACGAGGTACACGACAAGGATGTCCCTGGTCTCCCCTTTTATTTGCCCTGTACCTAGAGCCGCTAGCTCAATCCATACGACAGAACGTAAATATTAAAGGAATAATTATTGGGGAGAAAGAGCACAAATGAGCCTGTTATGCTGATGATATTTTGGTATATTTAGGATATCCAACAGACTCACTTCCCAAACTTATCTTACTACTTGAGCAATATGGATGGCTTTCAGGCTACAAGATTAATATGAATAAAACCCAGATCCTCACGTACAATTATAATCCCCCAATGGAAATTACAACTAGATTCCCTATGGTGTGGCAGGCTGAATCACTGAGATATTTAGGAGTTAATAAACCATACTCAATTAAACAAAAAGATACATGAAGATCTGAAAAAGTGGAATTTGATTCCCTTTCTCACTCTACCCTCCCGGATCGAAGCAATCAAAATGAATATCTTACCAAGAATACTATACTTGTACCAGACGCTACCGATACAAATTGACCATGCACAATTCACCGAACTGGACAAAGCAATATCAAGATTTATATGGGCAGGGAAAAAGCCACGAGTCTCTTTCAAGACATTGAAACTAGCTAAAGAGAAAGGAGGATGGGGCCTCCCTTCACTAAGGGATTATTATTGGGCAGCACAGATGAAGACGCTACTAAACTGGTGTGATGTATCATTTAATTCACAGTGGAAAAGTATAGAAGAGAACATCTTTTCTACCCCAATACAAGATATTATAGCAGACAACAATATTCAAAAATATATTGATAAAACAGAAAATCCATGGATCCAGTGTACTCTTTCCATTTGGAAGAATGTTATTAAAAATTACAACCTAACAAAAGAGATTACAATCTTGAAATGGTATGCTTATGACTCGGATTTTTTACCAAATAAGATGGATACACGATTCAAATTATGGAGCTTTAAAGGAATAACGACCTTAAGTAAACTGATTGAGAATGGCAAAGTTGTTAGTTTTGACAAACTTAAACATAAATATGCGCTGGAAAAGCAGGATTTTTACAGATACTTACAATTACGTCATTATATAAACACAAAAATGGAATCAATATCAACGGCTCACACTGATTTGATTAGACTATTTACAAATTCATATGAAGGGAAAGAAAATAAGAAACTAATTTCATCTTTATATAAATATTTAGTGAACCAAAAATCACACTCGACAAACCATGTAAAGACCTTGTGGGAAAAAGAAGGAGGGATGATTATCTCTCAAGATGAATGGACTTCAATATGGAAACTACACTGGACATGTACTAACTCACAGAGATGGAGGGAATATGGATGGAAGACAATTATAAGATACTTCATCACACCTGCTCGAAAGTCACACATGGACGGATCCCCTCCTACCTGCTGGCGTCAGTGTGGAAACCAACGGGCCAACCACTTTCATATTTTTTGGGACTGCCCGTACATAAGACAGTACTGGAGGGCAATTCATGGCGCTATGCAGGACATTTTTAAATGTGGACTCCCGTTCGGAATGAAAACTGTTTATTTTGGATGTGTACCCCAAGAATGGGGAAAAAATGATAAATGGCTATTAAGCGTTTTGGTGGTTGCCAGCAAAAAGGCAGTAACTAAGAATTGGTTATCACAGGATATCCCCACTCTTGCAGACTGGTGGAAAATAGTATTAGATATTTATAAAATGGAAGAGTTAACAGAATGCATAAATCAGACACAAGAACGACTCCGAGCCCGCTGGAAAAAGTGGACTACATATATTAAAATTAAAAAGCCCAACTTAATTCTAAAATTATGATACCCATCAACAAATAAGACTAGTTTATTTTTCTTTGAAATGGTCACTCCCTACTGTTCTTGGTTCTCTGGGGGTCTTTTTTTTCTCCCCATCTCGTTTTGTTGTTTTTGTTTTCTTGTGTGTGTCCCTTTTAATTATTGATGGATAATTTTCTCTAAATAAGAGAACACTGAGAAGAATGTGCACATGCTGGCACGTGTGAGGTGTACCATCAATGTAAATATTAAAACTGTAAAATAAAGAATTATAAAAATAAAAAAAAAACAACTTGCGTAAACATTGATATTGATGCATTAGAACGCTATATTACCATAAAATCTTTGTTTGGTTTGTTTCAACCAAACAATGTCTGAATTACTATTCTACTGTACGTACTGTTATAGGAGCATAAACACTATAAACTAAACAAATGACCTGATAAATCATAGAGGTTTATAACCAGGCAATATAACGTTCTAAAACATCAGTATGGCCATTTGGTGAAAGAGTTGTTTGAAAGGCCTGAGTGCTTTGAGTGATGTCACTGGTTGGTTTGGTCCTTAAGCAGGGATCACACTGTGTGACCTTCAGTTTTCATAAAGGACTTGTACCTGTAGCACTGTCAGACTGTACTAACCATGACATCACTGTAGGATGGAAGGTTTTTTACCACAGAGTTGCATCACATAGATGCAACATAAATAACAGAACAACAACGGATGCAAAACAAAAGCTGCTTTCACGCTGTTATTTTTGGATTCTGACTCGAAAAAGAGATTAAGTAGGATGAAAGAAGGAAAACAAATGTGGAGTTCTGTCACTTTGTGCTCTTTGTTTTTAACTGCTTGGGCTCATTGCTTTAGAGTCACTCTCTAGGTGTGCTCCTGTTGGTTTGTTGTAACACCTAAAAGCTTTTCAGGCAGTGTTTGATGTCACTTGTATCTAGGGTAGCCATACAGCCTGCTTTAAAGCCATACTCAGTAGCCACATAAACAAACGAGGTCTCGCTAACTATTTTACAGAAACACGTCTCGGTGAACTCACCCCTCCCGTCAGGTAAAATCCTTACGCCAGCCTCCCGCCGACATAGGACCACGGTTTGCAAAGGTGACAAAGTAGAGTCTAACTCCAGCCGCAGAAACGTTCCCCCAGCTTTTTCTCTTTTCACCTCCAAACGTTTTTAGTTTTCTGCTAGCTGAAAATGTGTTTTTTGGGGGGGAATCTGGTATTTTTATCATTAATGGAAGCACTAACCGTGTCTCTCTGTCCTACTTCTACTTTCACTTTCACTTCCGGGATGTTCTGCCCCAAAATGTGTCCGGGCAGATTAATGCCAATCCAAGCAGTGAGGAAATGCGGCAGACAGACAGCTGGATTGTCCAATCCTATCGTTCGGTCCGAACGATAGGATTGGCTGAAGTTTTTAGAGAACTGCGAGACAACTACTTTATTGATTTCTTTCGGGGTTTTTTTAATCTCCACAATATATTTATGGCTATACTGTGTTGGAACGTTGTTAAGAGGCTTTTAAAAAAAAACGTTAAAAGCTACATTGCTTACCTGGCTACTGAGTATGGCTTTAAGATGGACAGTCTGGTTTTCAAAAGGAGTATCTGGTGCACCCTTGAGATGGATACCCATTTGTCCTCCTTCTGACATTTTTTTCCCCACCTGGTTTAGAGTAGGGGTAAACAACCTTTTTGAAGCAGAAGGCTACTTCATGGGTGTTGAGGCATGTAAAGGGCTACCAGGTTAATGAAATATTTTTCTTTAAACTAGAATAGATCAGAGTTAAACTAAATTCCATCCATCCATCCATTTTCTGTAGCCGCTTATTCCTCCACAGAGGGTCGCGGGGCAGCTGGTGCCTAACTCCAGCGGTCAAGGGGCGAGAGGCGGGGGACACCCTGGACGGGTCGCCAGTCCATCGCAGGGCGTTAAACTAAATTCATACATAATAAATGTATTTTAAATAAAATTGTAGTTTTTAAATCTATATTAATGCATTTGTGATTACAAAAAGATGGCAGAAGCTTTTTATTTTACTTTATTGCAGACTTGTGCTATTTGGAGAAGGGGCCTGTGGGCACCTTGTATGGTTCCTGGGGGCACCATGGTGCCCACAGGCATCAGGTTGGTGACCCCTGGTTTAGAGTGTATATTGTGAGAAAAGCAGAGGGGTGGATTTGTTTTTCGACAGCGCAAGAGCACCAGTCCAGGGTGCAGCATGAGGTACCCCAGTCATTGTAACCACTCATTGGAGCTGCACCCCGAACACGCCCCCTCCTCGGGAGCAGAGACCTTGCACTGCACCCCGATCCATAGAGCAGGTCGACCAGAAACCAGAATGTTACTCTGGAGGGGTCGGTGTGGGGAAGCACTGGAATAAAAACTAAATGAACAGAGGTGGCACTTAAAGGCAGAGAGGAGGTAAATCCCCCACAACAAATGACACCCCCATATGGTCTCTAATGAAAAAGTCAATGCAATTATGCATTCTATAGGATGTTTATCTGATTAAAGTTTTTTTTTTTTCGAGCCACTGTGCGTTACTTTGCGTTACTATCTTTGTCCGTTTCCTTAAAATATTTATTTTCTTCCTGCATCTCTGTGAGCGGCGTTGTGTCACGTTCCCAGCATGAGGTGGAGTCACGTTTTCAACACGTTGTGCACAGCTGAGGAGTCGCTCCAGCTGCACTGTTAAAAAAAGTAAGTCAGTTCAACTTAGAAACGAAAGTTCACCGGCTGCCTTAAAATTTTGATTCAATTCAACTTAAACAAACACTTTCTTTCAACTCTAAATGTCAAGTTGTACAAATATCATAAATTATAACCATACATTGTTTTAACTTAAAATTGTTAGTTGAAACAACAAATCCTGTTAGCTTAGCCATTTAAAAAAAAAAATCAGTTTATCTTGTTCAACATCCACCCGTCCATTTTCTGTAACCTCTTCATCCTCCACAGAGGGTCGTGGGGAGCTGGTGCCTATCTCCAGGGGTCAGGGGGTGAGAGGTGGGGACACCCTGGATGGGTCGCCAGTTCATCGCAGGGCCACACAGAGATGAACAATCAGCCACACACCCACTCACACCTAAGGACAAATTACTAAATCAATAGGCTTTATGCACAGAGTACTTAGTAGAACTTCCGGTTTAAAATTAACTCACGGGACCATTTCCGGTTCCATTTGAAACGTGAAGATTTCCAGAGTTAGAGTGCATTTCCAGCTAAAGATATTGTTTATAATCAAAATGAGTGATAGTATAGTATAGTACAGTATGATATATATATTATAGCACTAAGAAATGAAGCCATCATATAAGTATCAGCGGACGGGAAGCCTCGACAGCTGAACACTGCTGTGTTCCGTTGTGTACCGCATCAGCTGAATAGAATTCATCAGTCCGTTTCCACACATTTCCACTGAATAAATAACTACAAAAAGGAAGGATTGTGAACTTAAGAAGAGAAAACGTGATCATTTCTAACCACACCGTGTCTGCAGTCCACACTTTACAGCACAGTAGTCAAAGAGCCGAGTGGAGGAGGCTAAAGGAGGAGGCGCGGCGCCGTTCGTGTGTAATTTCACTGGAACAACTATTCTTTTGGTGAATGAAGACTTGGTGTTTGATAACGTACAGCTAGACCAGAGAAAGTTGAAAGTTGGGAAGCAGTTGGAGCCCACGATCACGGCTATATAGATTTGTCTCACTGTTTTTTGATGATGGAAGCTATGAGCTAACGCTGTTAGCTTACCTTCAATTTCATGAATAAAGCTGGTTATATACAGCTTAAAGTCCTTCACCCGCTTGCTCGCAGACGTCTCTGTGTGTTTTTCAAAAATCCGGTGGACATCGTTTACCGTGATGCGCGGCAGGTCTTGAAGAAAACGGGTAAAAAAATCCATTTTGTCCAGTTTGTGTGGGAACAGCGTTGAACCGGAAGGGAGGGGCTGCGTCTATCGCAACCAGGAAGTGACCGTGCATAAACCCCATTAGCCAGACAGTCATGTTTTTGGTCTATGGGAGGAAACTGGAGTACCTGGAGAGAACACATGCAAACTCCACGCAGAGAGGCTGCAGTGCC
>SSNR01001644.1:0-13238 GCA_006937965.1 Callopanchax toddi
GTGCGCGCGTGCACACAGCGCATATACGTTGCGGATATGAAATGTACAGCTCAATGTGTAGGGTTTAATCACTCACAGTTCACAATCTTATTCCAACACTACAAGGGTCTGATGAGCCCTCTCTGTCCCTGCTGCTTCTGATATTAGCTCTGTTAGCAGAGAGCTGCTGCTGGACTCTGAAGCTGAACTTGACTCGGCCCTGGATGAATTTTCTGACCAAAATAAACGCGTGATCCTGTCAAACCTTGCCATTCTGTGAGGTGAAAGGTTTAAAAATAAAAATAAATCCATCTTTAGCTGGGAAATGGGTAAGTTTTTAGTAGAAATGAGCTGAGTCCTCAGTGAACGGCTGAGACGGCAGAGAAACACACGGAGCGTCCTGTACGACAGCGCCCCCTACTGGTACAAGTTTGGTCGATGCGCGTGCATATTGAGAGAATGCAGAAATTTGAATTTTATTGGCTAAAAAATGTCGGCGGCAAGAAATAATGGAAAGGGGTCTCTAGGAGGAAGGAGGGTCTTCATCAGAATGACAGATGTTGTGGAACTCAACCCATAGATCATAGTTTAGACCTGAAATATAATTTAAAACATTTAGAAAACTTTGATACAGAGAAAAATAATCCAGATTTTTTTGTCTTTGTTTGGCAAAGAATGTGAAAATACATCAAATCAACATCAGACTGTTCCAAATAAGCACAACAAATCTTATATGTGAATGTTTTAAATGTATTTACATAAGTAGCAGGCCTGACCTTTTGTATAAATGTAGAATTATTCTGTATATTTTGTTAGTTCTTCACTCACCTGTGTAATATTTTTCTAGGTTGTGTTTGCTGTCAAATAAACAGCAAATGCAAATATTTTTAAATCTATACATGTGTGTATGTATGTATATGGTTTTGTGATAATTTTTATTAATATTTAATTTTTTATCTAACTCGCCGTTATTTGCTGTAAAAAGCAGAGAAGAAAATAAAACCTGTATTCCAATTCGTTGCATTTTTTTGTGTGCTAGAAGTATTGGTACTCGGTATCGGCAAGTACTCAGATTTAAGTATCGGATCGGTTTTTCAAAAAGTGGTATCGGGGCATCCCTAATATACACACACATATATATATATATATATATATATATATATATATATATATATATATATATATATACACACACATATACATAGTATATATATTAGAGGTGGGCATAGATTAATTTTTTTAATCTAGATTCATCTAGATTAATTTTGAAATTAATCTAGATTAATCTAGATTAAAATGGCTCATTTGAATTCTGCCAAAGGGTTCATAATACCGGTATGTGTGTTCATGAGGCTGAAGAGTCGTGATACTTCAAGTCTAGAGTTTAAGGTTAGTAACAGCTGATCCACTGTTTGGATCAGCTGTTACTAACCTAACAAGAAATACTAAACCTGTCAGAACTTCTCTCAGAAACCCAGACCTGAGTCACAAACCAGACCCACCAGATGAGCTCTGAGCTCATTTTAACAACCTCTGATGGTTGATCAAGTTATCAGGATGAAACATTTTAACACTAAAACACACTGATCTGTAATCAGAGGTCTGTTTCCTTTAACTTTACAGCTGTTTTCTGAGGCTCACTCTGTTTTAATAGTTTTACTGTAGAAACCTTCTCATCTCCTGACAGTAAAGGATTACATTTAGTTTACAGATCACCTGATTAAAGCATCAACTCTCTTTTTTACATTAAATAACTTCAAGCTGATTTTTTTTAGCTGTCAAAAAATGATTGTAGCATCCAGTTTATCTGTAATGGATTAAATCTGCCTTAAAATGACTTAATTTCTCTACTGTTTATTTCACATTATCCCATAGGGCTGTTTCATCATGTTTTTGTTAAATAAAACCACTTTAGGGGATTTAAACATTAACGAGTCTGAAAACTAAAGACAACCCTCTGATAAAGTCACTGACAGATCAATGTGTTTTAGTGTTGATATTGTTTGATTTGTTGAATGTTCAGCTGTCAAGTTATGCTGAAAAACGCAGCACGCGCTGCCACATTCACTTTAACGAGAGGCGCGTGCACAGCTGAGGCTGTCGGCCCAAATAACACGTCGGTTCACCAGAAAACACCTGGAACCCAGACAGCCAGTCCAGACCTGGTTGATGACTTGGTCGAAGTTCTGCGTGAACTCTACAAGTTGTTGCCGCGGGTTTGTGACTCGGTCAGCGCTCTGCTGCGTCTACTCCAAGCTGGATCAAGCTCCGAACCACACGGTCCGGTTCAGGAGGAGGGGCGTATGCCGAGGTTGGCACGGGCGCGCGGCTCCCAGACGCGCCTCTTTCACCTCCTTGGGTCCAGGTGAAAATCCTGGACCGGAATCGGCTCCCGGTGAAGGAGACACGCCTCACGTCTCCCGAACGCGCGCTTCACCTGGAGCCACGGCTCCCAGTCCGGGTGAAGGATCGGGTCGGATCCGGGAGCCGCTCCAGGTGAAGTGAGCGTTCGGGAGACAGGAGGCCTCCTTCAGCTAGACCGGGGGAGCGGGTCCTGCTGCAGGTCCGGACTCCGGAAAGATCCGGGCCAGGATCGGAGTCTGCCATTTGGTAATGCCTGTAGATCTCCTAGACCCAGCGACCCAATTTAGATTAACGGCGTTATTTTTTTTATCGCGCGATAACAGTTTTGCGCTAACGGCGTTATCGGCCCAGCACTAATATATACTTTTTTTTTTTTTTTTTTTCCCCCCCCTCTGTAAAATAGCAGATTATGTTATGTTTAAAGCGGTTCTCTGGATTATTTTTCTATGTATCAAAGTTTTCTAAATGTTTTAAATTATATTTCAGGTCTAAACTTTGATCTATGGGTTGAGTTCCACAACATCTGTGATTCTGATGAAGATCCTCCTTCCTCCTAGAGACCCCTTTGCATTATTTCTTGCCGCAGACATTTTTCAGCCAATGAAATTCAAATTTCTGCATTCTCTCAACATGCACGCGCATCGACCAAACCTGTACCAGTAGGGGGTGCTGTCGTACAGGACGCTCCGTGTGTTTCTCTGTTTGCGTCTCAGCCTCACTGCTCATTTCTACCAAAAACCTACCCATTTCCCAGCTAAAGACGGATTTATTTTTATTTTTAAACCTTTCACCTCACAGAATGGCAAGGCTTGACAGGGTTACGCGTTTATTTTGGTCAGAAAGTTCATCCAGGGCCGAGTCAAGTTCAGCTTCAGAGTCCAGCAGCAGCTCTCTGCTAACAGAGCTAATATCAGAAGCAGCAGGGACAGACAGGGCTCATCACTAGGGCTGGGCAAAACGATTATTTTTGGAATCGATTAATCTAGCGATTATTTTTTCGATGCATCGATTCATCTAACGATTCATTTTTCTATTCGATTTTGATTCGATTCGATTACCAATTATTTCCCCATTATTTGACTAGTATAGTAATTTGACATTTGCTATTTTAAGTATCTCAATGAAATAAACACAAATTTCTTCATTTGAACACATTTTAATAAAAAACTTGAAAATAAAGTTTGTAGTAGTACAACATTTAACTCAAGATGTCAATCCAATGCTTCAATACAATTTTCATTCCAGTTTCTTCTAAAAGTTCTGAGGACCAGATATAAACACTGGGGTGACTGGGCTTTCTCTGTGGCGGCACCCCGACTCTGGAACCAGCTTCCATTGGACCTACGACTAGTCACTGACCTGGGCCTTTTTAAATTCAATCTTAAAACTTTTTTCATTCAGGACGGCTTTTAACACTCCGTAGTGTTGACTTTTATTCCAGTTTTCTGATTCCTTTTAATTCTTAGTTTTGTTTGTTTTTAATGCATTCTTTTATATGTATTGTTGCTTTTACTTAGGCTTGTAAAGCACTTTGGCTGTCTAGTTGACTGTTGTAAAGGGCTATATTAACCAATAAATAATAATAGTAATAATAATAATATTGAATCATATTAAAACTAATTAATGGGGGAGATAGACTTAAATGCAGATCTCCGGGGTCACAGACCTGTTTCTGTGAAACTAGTCTCTCCCTGCGGTCACAGCTGGGCGGAGGGGCGTGACGCTCCAGGCGCTGCTCTGAGCCTCCTGCTAGAACTCCGGTTATATTAACGTCCATTAGCTCGTATAAAAGCCCAACATACTACGTTATCTTAGACAGAAATAGATGAGTCTGGTTTGTCTATCAGAGAGATGATTATTCTAGCTGACAGAGAGACAGAGGAATCAGCTGCTCCGCGGGCGCGCAACAGACTTGACCAGATATTGATTGGGGATCTTTGTTCTGGTGTACTAAAACGACCGACTCCAACAGCCTGAACCTCTATACTGATGGCAAAACGAACGTCTTTCTCAGAGGGGAATTATTTGCAGATTCAGAGCGCGCAAGCAGATAAGCAGAGTGTCGGAGATGATTTAGTGAGCGCTGCGTCGCCCGGAACACATGCGTTCCAAACTATAGAGGGCGATCCATAGGGATCAGGATCAGTGACGATCCGTTGCACCCCTAGTAAAAACCAGCGTTCCGTTGCACCCCTAGTAAAAACCAGCGTTAGTAAAAAAGTAGAACACTTTCGGTGTTTTGTCATTTGCGGAAGCTGCTCCTGGATGCCGCTTGAGATGCTGGTGCACCGTCGTACTTTTATGATCGGCCATTTCCATTTTACAAAGCCGACAAACGACTGATTTGCTTCCTTTTCTGTTAAAATAGTCCCATACATTTTAACTACGAGTCCGGGTGGACTGATTTACTCACTGGCGCCATGTTTGTTTTGAAAGCGATGACGCATTGACGCACATTTTTTGCGTCGACGTATTTTACGCGTTGACGTCATCGATTACGTCGACGCGTCGTCCCAGCCCTACTCATCAGACCCTCGTAGTGTTGTTGGAATAAGATTGTGAACTGTGATTAAACCCTATACATTGAGCTGTACACTTTATGCCCGAAGTATATGCGCCATGTGCACGCGCGCACACGCGACCGGACGCGCATGTCGAGATGTTTTGAGGAGGAGCCTTTGGACGCTAGATTCAAAAACTGCTCTCTTGATGAAATAATCCAGAGTGCGGCTTTAAGTTGTGTTCCAGTGACTGCTGAAAAACACACAACAATTACCGTATTTTCCGGACTATATGTCGCTCCGGAGTATATGTCGCACCGGCCCAAAAATGCATAATAAAGAAGAAAAAAACATATATAAGTCGCACTGGACTATAAGTCGCATCTTTGGAGGAAATTTTATTTTATAAAATCCAAGACTAAGAACGGGTATTTCATAATATTAGCTGTTTTCATAAAACAATTTGCAGCAAAGCCGAGCCGGTATCTGGGAGCCCGTCGTTCATAAGGGTTCAGACCGCGCTGGTAAAGTTGCGCAATCATGTGCTTTTTCACAAAAGATTACTCACTGGTGGTATAAAAGGGTTACGGGGGCAGTCTTTCGCGCTGTCAACATGCAGGTTACAGAGACGGAAGTAAACAGACAGGCTGCTTCTGCTGCTGCTCATAACGCCAGAAGCACCCAGATCTCCGCTGAGTTACAAATGCGTAACAGCTGTCCGGTGTTTACCTGATTTTTAAATACTTTTCCAGTCGGGGGTCAGCTCTCCTTTGCTACGTTATTAGCAACACCTCCCTCTGTTGTGATTTTCATTCACAAGTCTGACGCTGCGGTAATATTACTACTACTAGCATGGCGGCTGATTGGTACACAGGCCTACAACGCCATCTAGTGGTTTTAAAGAAAGTGACTGAAACACGTGAAATTCTATACTTTGGTGTATAAGTCGCAGGATCTGCCAAACTATGAAAAAAAGTGTGACTTATAGTCCGGAAAATACGGTACACAATAATTCAAATAAATTACACTGGTCTAACTGAGAAATACCTCGGTTTCTAAAAGAATAGTCGTTGTAAAAGAGTGCAGTGAGCGATTTGTGAAAAATGCAGGGAGGGGGATTTGGCGTCCGTCTGTGAAGACGCGCAGCGGTTCGAGTCCTGCTGATCCAAGTCCGGTTCTGTCCATGATGCAAAATTTCATAAAAACCGGAAACAACAGAGTACAACTGCAAATAAATCCTGGTAAAGTAACAAACATGTTGAAGTAACCTGATAGAAGTTCAGTGTAGCTCCTCGCTTTAAAACCAGCTCCACCTCAGCATCATATCCGACTTCCGCCATGATTATTTTCACACGTGAATTGGGCGCACACAAAGCTACATCATCAACTAGACTCATCATTATTATCGCAATAAGACACATTTTTATTGTGAGAAGAATTTTCAACGATATACTGCAAACGATAAGTTATTGCCCATCCCTAGTTGGAACGTTGTTAAGAGGCATGAAAAAAACGTTTAAGGTAATTTGTTTTGCAGATTACCTATATCACCTTTAAGGAACAATGTTTTCATAATCAATCATCCCTAAATTTCCATGTTGTGTTTACCTCCATTTGTCCTTTTTCTGTGGTCGTTTGACACAGAGGAAGCTTAAAGGGAAGGATGGCGACAGCAGGCCGAGGCAGAGTGGGAGGATACCTGGAGCCTTTACATGGGATACACCTGAGGGAACGGCGAGAGGCGGGACTTAACACAATAAATACAAAAAAAATCCCAATTCAATCCAGTTAAATGAAAAGAACTCATTACAATGAAGACTGTGTACTCTTAATGAATAAATAAATCAACAGTTTAATAATTAAAGTTAAATTGTTAATCAACAATTAAAAAAACCCTCAGAATCAACAGACAAATTAAACTTTATCATAGCAAATTATTTTTTGTTACTCACATTTACTTCTTCGGTTTACTTAGATGATTTTAATCTCTACAAATTCTTATAGCACAAAAAAGCAAGTCCATATTTTTGTTTTAAAATAAAAAATAGTACTTCAACTTGTAACGTTAATAAATTTTCTTTAAAATAAACTGTCGTTTCACAAGTTTTCTCAAATTTTTTGTTGTATTTTCCATGACCATCTCTTTATGAGTAAAATTGAAATTTGAGGTGATTCCACCTTAAAACTTCATATTATTAACTACTCTGTGCCCACCTGAGCTGCTGAGGGTTCTCGTGAACTCCGACCACCCAGTAGTGATCTGATTTGCTCTTACAAGTCTCTCTGGTGTTACATACTGGTGTCCATGTGTTTCCCAGTGAGCGGTTCAGCATCCGTACCACCCCTTCTGAGTCCACGTAGCACGGGGTCCCTGATAAACAAAAAGTTTATAAATACATACTAACGCAAAAAAAACCATGTGTTCAGATGTTCCAACTGTGGAGATTCTTGGTTGACCTTCAGCTGTGAACCCGAGCCAGGTCAGGTAGGACCTGTGAGACAGCGGGAGAGGTTCTCCGTTGATGAACTGCCTCTTCCTATGACTGAACTGCAGCAGCTGAACACCGAGAGCCTGTTCTCCATCAAAACCGGTCGCTGTAAAACACAAGTATTGACTTTAAGCCTCATCGGAAAAAAAACTGCTGAGTAAAACTAGAGCTTCAGGATGAGATGACAGAACATCAACGGACACTCAATGTCTGTCTTATTATCATACTCCTATAATTAGACAACTTTAATCTGATTAAGGCTGGTTCACATGGCAGGATTTTCAAATTGTCAGCCGATTTTAAATCATAAGAGACCACACACGTGCTGAGAAATTTTCCTTTAAAAATCGTGGACACTGACCGTCCTGATCCTACAGTGTGTGGTGGGCTCACACACGAACCGATTTTACACACAAACATTCAAAGATCAGACGTGAAATCTCGCAGAACTTCACGAGATCAAACGTGACATTGGAGTAAACAAAAATGAAAGCTTTTATTTTTTATTAAAAACAATGAACGGGATGTGTTTCGGGCATGTCCTGCCGGTAGGAGGCCCCCAGTCGACCCAATCTGGAGGAAATACATCTCCAGGTTGACCGGGGAACGCCTGTGCATCCCAGCTGAGGAGCTGGCGGACTTGGCCGAGGAGAGGATGGTCTGGGATGCCCGGCTGCCCCCGCGACCCGGACCCAGATAAGGGGAGGAAGGCGAGGTAAGGACAATGAACTTGTGACAGTTTTTAATAATCCGAGCAGCTGTTTTCATGAGAGATTAATTTCGCTCCACGCAGCAGAGTCTGTCAACTCGCTCTCTGATTGGCTACACGTCAATCTCCACAGGCAGATTCTCGGAGGACACCACACACGCTGCGATGTCGGGTCTAGACAATCCAACATGTTCAATTTCACAGATTTGCGATCGGAGCGGTTCTGACGGCGTTCCGAGCGGACCAGAACACTCTTAACCCACCACACACGAGAGGATGATCTGTTGATTATCTTTAACAATCAGGCACGTCTTTAAGATTGTCGGAGGAGGAGAATCGGGGCAACAATCGGGTTAAAAACCCTGCCGTGTGAACCATTTAGTATTCTGGAGGTAAAACTTTCACATGGTAGATCTGTTAATGGTGAAGTAAAGCAAACACTATTTTATAAACCTTTGCATCAGCATCCATTCTGCCGTAACTAGTAGGGAAGTCTTTCTACACTTGATCTCTTCTGCTATGGGACCAGCTGTTAACTCAGGAGTTTCTCTGAACTGAGGCTGTTTAGGTGGGGCTGTAAAATGAATCAAATGTGTGTTATGTGTCAGCGTTACCCAGGGCAGCTGAGGCTACAATGTAGGTGATCACCACCAGTGTGTGAATGTGTGAGTGACTGTTTGTGTTGTACAGCGCTTTGGGGAGTGTAGAACACTCTAGAAAGCACTCTATAAGTACAGGACATTTACCATTTAATTCCAGCTTCAAACACAATGTAATCAATTAAGTGATTATTATTCAGATTGTTTTGTTGTCACATGCTTTGTAAGCATGTTGTTATTTTTGTCAGAGTTTAGTCAGCTGGCGTCTCCATGTGCTTTAATCTTCTCACTTCCAATCTGTACATTTTTCATCACCATAAATCTTGAAAGCAGAGAAAATTTATTTTTGGTTCATATATAGATATCATATGCACAGTAAGGGACAGGTCACCAGTCAACACAGGGCCAAGATTTAAATTCCAAATATTTAAATGGTTTCTCAAAGCACAGAAATGTTATCAAAAACTTTTCTGAAAGTGTTTCAACTGTGTACATCAGTTATTACAGTTAAGGTAAATCCAGGTGATATAGATATTATGGTTATAAGAAGGATAAATTAATGTCTGAATGTTGCAAAAATCTATTCGTTTTTTTTTTTATTATAAAGACTATATGTATTTTTACTGTGGATTTTAGGCTGATAAAATAACTTTGGTTTATAATAAACTGTAAGAAGTTTTAATCACTGAGCTGCAGTGCAGAGCTCTGCCTCGGTGCCACCTGTGTCTCCTTCAAATGTGAACTCTTAATTGTGTTTAACAGCTCCGTGAGGATTTGTGGTAAATAATGATTTTAATGTTGTTTTAATGATTTTTCCATAATCAAGCAGCCTTATGTTCAGGAAGCCCTCTATAATGGGTAGGAAACACCTAAAAATGTCCAGGAATTCTATTTAATTCTAAATATTTTGTTTATGTTTTGTTGTCTTTTTGTTTTCAATGCATGGTAGAAATAAAGACCAAAGAGGGAAAATGAAACAGGGTTTTCTCTGATGGCTCCTCAAGTTTAATATGATTGGAGTTTTGTACATTTCATTTAATGAGGTGATATTTTACTGGACTTTTATTTAGAAAAGCATTTGAATAGTTTTGTTTGTTTCATTGTTCTAATGTGATTTATTTAAATGATTACTGATTTAGGTTTGCTTTATTTGCTTGAACAGCACTTTGAATCACGTTCTAAAATAGGTTTTATACAGAAAACCTGACATCAATAATAAAATGAATAGATTTACATCTTTCCTGACAGTTATAACATTTTTTGTATTAATTTTGACATTTTAAATAATTTATTTTCTTGAACACAAACACAAATAGTACACCGTCAGTCCTGCTGTGTGTTCAGTGCCACTGATATCTCTACTTGTGGTAAATTTCTGCATGTCGTTAAACATAAAACCAGTTTAGAGCTGAAGGCGATCCACCAGTCTTGATACAGGAGGAGTGTATTTGTGTGAAACCTCGATGGTAGACGATCAGCAGCTGCTCTCCGTGTCCTGACAGGCACACCACCGGCCCCGGCAGGCTGAGGATTTCTCTCTGGACTCCTCCGATGGAGAAGAGCCTGAGCATCAGTGTACTGGTGGCGACCGCCGCCCAGCCCTGCCCGAGGCACAGCGCCTTCACGTCCTCACCCTTCGGCAGGTCCACCATCCACTCCTTATTAGTGTCCCACGACGAGAAGTGGAGGCACTGCAGCTTACTGTGAAGACACGAGCCGTTTGAGACGAGGAATCAATCAGAAACTTACAAGGTTCAGGAGGCCTGGAGGGAGGCTCACCTGGCGAGCTCATCTGTGCCAGGGCAGGCCAGCAGCACTGCCTCCTGGGACAGATCTGCCATGGCATGACCCAGGGAGTTGGTGAGGTGCATGGCGTGGTGAATAGCTGTGTCGTGAAACTCCACATCAATGGCATTGTCCTGCTCGTCGTTGTAGCCTCGCACAATCCCCACAGAGTTCCACATCTGAGACGCAGTTTGTTAGTTATGACGTGAACACACATCCTTAACTCTAGTCTACAACCGGTCCTACCATGAAGCGGTGTGTGAGGTGAGCTGGGGTGGAGCCTGGCTGAAAGGCCTTCTGGGGAGGGGTCGGCAGTGGGCCCTCATAAGCGGGGCGGAGGGGCACCACAGGAGCTGCTACAGGGGCCATAGTGCTGCCGGCGTCATTGTCATCTCCAAATTTATCCTGACCGAGCTTCAGAGATTCTGTATCTGGAAGAAAAAACAATCAATTAGAGTTGTTAAATGTGATCATAAACTGAACCAAGAAACCAGACTGTAGGGAACCAAAACTCTAAGGATAACAGTTAGAGAATTAACTAAACTTTCACATTTAAGAATCCAGAAAAAACGAATTCAATCAAATGTCTTCATAACTCGAGATACCTAAAGACAAAAAAACAGGGCAGGAGAAGAGGATTATGGGCAAATCTCACCTAACGAGTTCTCATCATCCAGGATGGCTCCTCTGTTCCTCACCCGGCTGGTGGACGGCACCAGGAAGTCATCATCATCGTCGTTGTCGTCACCAGCGGTGACGAGCTTCTTAGCTGGTGAGTTGGTGTCGCTCAGCCCTTCGTCCACGAGTCTATCATCATCGTCATCAAACAGGTCATCAAAGTCTTTAGCAGTTTTTGTTACAGATGCCTGATGAGAGTCCAGAGAGCAATTTATCATGAGACAGGAAATGGACTGTCAAAATAAGATGCTGGGTAATCTTTCTGTTTGGTAAATAAATATTGACAGGGACTTGCAAGTTTGTTTATTACAAATAGTAGTTTTTATTTTTACGTTTTTCTGAGTTGCTGTTTTAGCAAACTAAAAACTAACGTTAAAAAAATTTATTTTATTTATCACAAAAGGAAATACAATTTAAAAAGTGAGTAATAAAACCAAAAGGAAAAGATATAAAGAATTAAAAGGTAGTTAGATTGTATATCTCAAAATAAATCTACATTAAAATGTCCTGGAAATCATCTAAATACATTACAAGTATATTTGTTGGATTAAAAAGAAAAAGAAACATGAAAAAATTTTGTTTTGGTTCTGAGTAAAGTCTGTGCCCCATTACCACAGTGATCCATTCATGATGCAAATCTCAAAAGCAGTCAAACACCACTGTCCTGAGTGGGCCTTAGAAGGTGGAGGTACCTTTGTGGTGCTGGTGTTGGAGCCGGAGGAGCCGAGGTTGTCCAGCAGGCCCAGGCAGCCCTCCGTGTCCGTGTAGGCCATCTGGCTGCCGGATGGACTCCAGGCCAAACTGCACACCGTGAAGCCTTTCTCATGCTTCTGTCTGCAGCAAACACGACACACGATGATTACTAAGGTGGACTTTAACACTCATGCTGTCTTTGAAGGTCAAATTGACCCCAAAAGACTAGAAGACTCCACATGCCCCAAAACATGGACAATGTGAGGGTTAAGGTGATGAAAGTATAACTCAGTGGATTATAAAGCTGAAGGAAAAAAAGCTTCAACTCCATTTACAGGAAGGTGATAATTGACTCTCTCTCAGCTTGAAACCTTTTTACATAAAAAGGTTGACATAATTTCCTTTCATAGTTTATATATAAAAGATTCCTCACACCCTGAAAAGTTGTTTTATTAATCTGCAGCTCAGCAGTTAGAAACAAATAAACTCAACAGGAAATAAAACCAGGTGAACTGGAAGCAGCATCACTGAACCAGTCCCAGTCTGGACCAGTCACTGTCCAGTTATCTTATGTTGACCAATCACTGTTGAATAGTTGTATAAATGCATCATAAACAGTTTTTCATGTGATAACAAAGCTCCAACTCTGTAAAGCTGAATAATTTCAAATAGTCAGTTTTATTATCTAAAATAACGCAAAGCGGACGTGAAAAAAGAAGGTTAGCCTCTAAATCTAAAGTTGGTCCACAAGGGCCAGTATCCAGCATGTTTTAGTTCCTGCCTTGCTCCAACACACCTGAATAGAGAGTAATATATACTACCTTATGTCAAAATTTGATGGATGGTGACCTTTGACCTCCAGCCACGCCCCCTTGACCTCTATTGTTTGAAACCCTTTGATCTTCCTATCCGCTTGACCTCTATTGTTCGACATCCTATTGTTCGTGACCTCTATTGTTTGAAACGGTGACCCCCAAAAACTAAATGTCAAAATTTGATGGATGGTGTGAAACCTTTTGTTCTGACCCATGGGAACTGCTTGACCCCCAAAAACTAAATGTCAAAAAATTTTTGATGTGCGGAGCCCCACCCCTCCAGGGGCGTGAATCTCCCTGCAGGAACCACCCACCCCTTAAGAAACAGTGATTCATCACCCTGGCATGGTGACCCACCCCTCATGACTCAACACTCTTCCCCCGCTTTCCCACCCATATTGCGTTTCTCTCCCAATCAGAGGATAGAGGAGGAGTTTCGGTTACACTTTAAATAGACCTATTTTGTTCTAGTTTGTTGTAAAAACAACACGGTTACAAGACGGCAGACATAAAAAAACAGGCTAGCATGGCTGATGCCTCTACATCTACAACTCATGACAAGAATCCAACAATGGCTGATGCCTCTACATCTACAACTCTCGACCAGAATCCAACAATGGCTGATG
>SSNR01001646.1:0-13219 GCA_006937965.1 Callopanchax toddi
ATGCACAGGAAGAAAAAAGCTGTTTAGATTCACAGATCAAGTTCATCGAGTCAAGTAAAGCAGACACATGGCTTGGGAGGTTGACAAAAGCGGAAGGTCTTGGGTGAACGTTTGACCTTTTCTTAAGGAGACCCACACGAGCATTCTGCTCTCCAGAGGCTGTTGGGGGTAATTATCTGCCAGGGTGCACATGTTGGAGTGTGTCTGTCGGGACAAGTGTGCTTCTGTGCTTGTGTGTACAAGGTGAGCGTGGAATTGTTTGCACGCATCCTGTGCCTTGTGTTGGTGCGTCAGCCCCAAATGGGATAAAACGCATATCCACTCAGCACTATACAGCACTTCATCCCTCGAGTGTGAGCTCTGCGTGCCCTCCCGAACTAGCACACACAGATATATCCCATCTTTTCCTTTTTCCCTGGAGTTCAGAGACAGGATCTGGGCCTCTCAGAGGAGGAGCGCAGCTCGGGGAGGAGGCTGAGGAGCCATCTTGGACACGGGGTATGGGGCCCAGCGGCACAAAGCCCCATTCCCTGCTCCTCCATGTGGAAAATGGCAGGAAAGCAAGGAGGAGGGGAAGCAAGTGAGGGGGGGAGAAGTGGAGGAAAGAGGAGGAGGGAGCAACAATTAGTGGGATCTTCTAATCACCGGGGCAACACTCATTTAATTGACATGTGAAATTTGAATTCATCTAACAAGTCGATATAGGCAGCACAACAATGGAGCAGTTTAAGTCCGAGAGCTGCTGGTGGAAGCCCGGGAGGGGACGCGGCAGCTGAGGGCTGAGGCCTCCGTCTTTGTTAGCGGTAGCTGCTGCTGGCTGGGACAGTTGTCCGCGAGGAGATTATAACCCACAATGCCTCTGACCCTTCTCCACCGCTGCCCTTTGACGCCAACATGGAGCAGGAACACCAAAACAAGAGGCTTTTATACCTGTGTGTGTTTGTTCTTATTATTTTCAGGCAAAAACCAGAGTGAGAAAACAACAATTATTTTTACCACAATAAACCTGATCCTAATAATTCCAGTGGTTTGGAGGAGGTAAAACACAAAAGGAAAAATGGCTGTCTGTTCATTCCTGCTCCTACAGAAATCAATAAGCTATTTAAGGTCATCAGAAAGAAGCATCACTGTCAACTCGCTGCTACGGGAAGTGAAAACACACCAACGCTCGCAGCCACCTCACAGGGGGACCGGGAGAAAAGCAACAACAGACTTTTACCTTCAGGATTATTTTAACACATTTTAAAACTGTGAAATGTTTGTTTTTTATATCTAACCTCTGACAAATGTTTGCATATAAAAACTGCCTGGAGGAGATGAACTCTAATATAATCAGTGTTTAGGTTTTGGGCTTCAAACATTTATTGCTTCATTAAAATTGTTTAGAATAAAACCTAAAACAAGGATTTAAACTTTAAAAAAATAAGTAAAACTGGCTGATCTGATCATAACGTGAAGACTTGTACTGGTTGCATAACTTTTACTATGACTCAGCAGTGGCTGATCTCCCAGTTTAAGGTGTTAAAATGCTTTTAGATTGGACGTTTTTCTGGTTTGAATCTGTTGAGGATTAAAACAAAATAAGGTGACCAACAGTTGAATTTCTTACAACTTTCCACTTAAAAATAAGATCACGGTGTTCAAATGTAAGAAGCAAGCTCTCAAAAGAAGAGATTAAATAAATTGCATCGTCTTTGGGATAAAAAGGATTAGAGAAAACAGATCGGAAGGTTTTAAGACTGAAAAAAAAGTATCTGTGGCAGCAAAGCTATAAGATAATCAATCTGAATCTGATCATCACTCATGTGGATTACAGCTGGATGACTCAAACAACAACCAACTGAATGTAGGAGACTTTAACCCTTAAGAATAAGAGTAATAAAAAACTTATAATGTAATAAGATGTAATGTAACAACAACTACAACAATAATAAAATATTATAATAATGTTTAACTTTTTATCTGATCCACATTATTATTATTTTATACGACATAGGGACTGAAATGTGCTCTAATGGTTGATCGGACTGCATGAGATTAAATAACTGCAAACAAAACATCAAGTTAAATGTTGCAAAGTCTGTTAATCTGTGAAATGACCATTACTGTATTTAACTGATATGATTTGTGATTTTTAGATGTTAATAATGCAGAAAATCCTAATCAGGAAGAAAAACATGGTTGAATAGAGACTCCAAATACACGAAGGATGATGCAACAACGTTATCACAAGATTAAAGGTTCACCAGGTGGAAAGAGTCAGAAATATCAATCAGAAATTGGAACTACTACATGTAAACAAAGAAGGAACACTGACAAAGTTTGGCAAAAGGCAAAGGTAGGCCAATTATTAGATATACTGGGAGGATGATGAGGATTAAAATGATGCTGGACTCAGGATCACATTTTTAAAAAATCAGACTGAAGACAGAATGAATGAAAGATGAGCAGTAAACAGCACCAAAAGGAACACTTTACACAAAACTTTATATCCAAATCTAGAGTTTTGCTGAACTTTTTTCTTACATAATGAAAGATTTCTTATAGCAAAAACCTTAAAAAAACACAGCAAATGCAAGTTGACTTACTGACATTTAATACAGTCCATAAAACCAAACATTTTGGGAAAAACAAGTTGCTACAGATTAAAATATAATGTCAATATATTTAACGGTTTATTGACAAAACACCATTTTGGATTTGATGTTGAATTTAGTTTAATCACAGCAAAAATCTCCATCTTTACACTTTCTAACTCAGATATCCTTTATATCTTAGTGAAAGTTAGTTTTTTTTAATGCATTTAACTCATTTTTGTGCACTTATCATCAATAGATACTGTTTTCTTACCAGTTGGCCTTCTGGTCTGACTGGTGCTGAGTCTCCTCCATCCACCATCACTTCACTCAGACTTCATTTCCCCTCATCCCAGTGTATTTTCTGTAAACTTTGACCTTTACCTTTGTCATGCAGTGTTGGGAAAACCTTCACATTACTGCAGCTTTTGTCACATTGTACTCTTTGCTTACATATAGTTCTATTGTCCAGGGTGACTTTGTTGAAGTGGCAAAGAGTCAGAGGGACTGGGGACACTTCTAAAGTCTTTGAGTCTGAGTGTAATCCTCTTCCTTTATCTCTCAGGCTGATCTGGTTGTCTGTGAATGACTGCCTGCTTGTCTCTAGCTCTTAGTCACGTTTCCTTTCACACTCTTGTTCTCTAAATCTCTCTTGTTTGCCCGTTGTCTTCACTCTCATGCTCAGTGATCAGTGTTCACCTCGTCTCTTCGGTTTTGTGTGGGAGCAGCTAATATCTGCTGTAAAACTAATGTGAAAAAATATCCCAACGCATCAAAAAAAAAAAAAAAAAACTACCTAGATGCCACCTTGCACCACACACCAGACAGGCAGCTTGGATTATGTCCAAGAATCACAGCTGGGCTGGTGTGCAGATACTTTGGATATGTGTGAGTTGGGGGTTGGGAAGTGGGCTGCCTCTGGGACGTTTGATTGGCTCACTGGCATCAGAGCCAGACAAGATGCTGATTGGATAGCTGGATGTAGACTAGCGTGCAGGTTTCTGTGTGCCATGTAGCTTTGCCTCCCAGCGCGCCGGCCAACAGCTCCACATATTGGATGCATTACAGATTAGATCCACTGCAACTGTATGCAGATAAAAGCCTGTGTGTGTGTGTGTGTGTGTGTGTGTGCGTGCGTGCGCGCGCACAGCTCATCTCTTGAAGAGCACTTTTATCCTCAATGAACAAATCTGCTCTGTCTCCATGATCACAAAATGCATTTGGCTCTTCCAGACTGATCATTAATTATTAACAGCAGATTTGACCAGCCATCATCGATCGATGCACAGTTAGGACTCGTCTCATATACGTTCTCAAACGGTCAGTATGGAAGGATTCCTGATGATAACAGCAGGAAATCTCTACATCATTTATCACAATGTATGAATTCATCCAAATAGATCCTAATACTTTTCAACACCACTGAAACTCATCAGATGAGATGTGTTGGTGTCAAATTGAAATCTATGTAAAATCAATCGACTGCGTCTCACTTAAATGTCACAAACGGAAAAATAGATTCAAAACGAACTCATTGTGTGTTGTTTGTTTTTGCATTTTCCTGCAAGATTTGCAAAAAATCTACATTTTATGTTATTATATATTCTATCGCTGATTAATTCCAATTTATTTTGAAAATCCACAATACAAGTAGGGTTGTTCATCAGAGATTGATTGGTGAGGATCGAGTTTTTAGGTCGATTATTTCTAGAGATGCACTGACTCTGGTTGTGAGGGCTGATAACGATTTCGAATTCTTGCACAGCTTCAACCTGCTGATTTAGACTTTGACCAGCTTTTATTTATCTCAAAGAGGCGTAACGAACAGAATACTTTTTGTTTTAGTTTATGATTAATGCAAAATTAACACTTCTGCAAGTAAAACCTATGAGTGAGTGGCAAAAATAAAATGAAATGGAAAAATGTGCATGCATTCACAAACCTATAAAGAAAAAGAAATGTGTTTATTTTTGTTTAAAACCAGGCATGCAGGTCACTAGTTGAATCTTTGGTTCATTTCTAGTCACCACCTAGGAGTCAAAGAAATATTAGTTTGTAGAATCCAAGGTAAGAGACTCCTGTGACCATACTTACAAATAAAATAAACTGTCCTGCTACTGAGATCATAGACATGAGCTCATCATAGAAAACTCCAGAAATACCCGTAGCTGTGTTTCATAAGGAGAGAGCCGTCTATCCGTTCTGCACAGAAGCGCCACAGAGCTCCTCGAACACGTGCTCATCTCAGATGGATGGAGAGATCGTAGAAACATGTTCTGGGGTTAGATGAGTCCATGTTTCAGCTTGCTTTTGGCAAAAACAGGCGTCGGTTCTACGAGCCAAAGATAAGAAAGATCATTCAGGGTGTTATCAGTGAAAGATGAAAATGTCAGTGTCTGTGATTTTACGGGGGTGGATCAGCGGTGGATCAGGGACACGGGTGACTTGTGTGACGGTACCATCGATGTAGAGGTGAATACTAAAATCACCGGAGAGAGGGGTGCAACCATCACTGTGATGTCTGTTCTAGGGAGGTCTGTGTTTATTTTAGCAGGAAAATGTCAGACTTTATTCTGTCTGGGTTCAAATTGTCTGCCATTAAATCTGAGACCTGTTTGAAATTTCTCAGTGAAATAGTTGGTCAGCGATCACAATATGAATCTCTTCCTTTGTGTCTGGTGAATAAATATGGGTGCATGACTCTTATTTGTGAGGAAATTTGATGCATGCCATGATGTTTAGTGTAAGAAATGACTGAGATGATGCATTTTTTAAACAATAATGTGAGGTTGAGTCTGAGATTGTGGTTTAATGTTGTAAATAAAACAGTTTTCTATAGGTTTGCTATATTAAATGGAAAAAATGTATTTAAAAAACACGAGAATCACAGGCGGTTTAGATATTTTAAAGCAGAGTAGGAAATACGTTTGGTTGTTTGCCAATCTGTAAGATCTTTTAGAATAAATCAGACTGCTGATGCTATAAATATGTTTGACTTTGCAGAGCTGTTGCTTCGCTGTAGCTGGAAAAAGTGTCAATATTTACATCTTTATTTGTGTTTAGTTGCTGATTGTGCTTTATTAGCATCCAGGGATTCAGCATAACATCTCAGCAGGTGCATTTTAAGCACTCTATTCAGGAATCCTAAGATTTTTAAAAACTGTATCTGTTCTTGTTTCTCATCCTAAGACTTCCTGAATTGGGAAATCGTTGATTGGAGTCACATTATGATCGACCCAACAATGGTCCTAGGATCAAAACCAAAGAAGCCTTTTGGATTAGTAGTGAAACATCTTCAGGAAACAAGAAAAAGTTTATTTTCCGTTTAAAAATCTCTTTGGATTTAGAATTTACATGATGGACCTTCTGTTTTTCAAAACAAAAGGGACTTTTTATTCTCTCCCTATACTAAATAAAACACATAGCGTCACTACTTGACCCATAAAAATAAGATAAAGCTAGAGATGCTCCAAGTCATGATTATAAGGGCTGATACCAATTCTAGTCCAACTCACTCATTTTGACCTGTTCTGATTTGTTCTAAAGAAATAGAATGAGCAGAGTACAGTAAAAAAAAAACAATCTGAAAAACATAAAAGTTTAGATTCTGGAATAAAAACCTCCACACTAAAGATCATTTATCGTTAGTTTGAATTGATGCTTCAAGATGATTCGTCCACAACCCAAATTTGGCCAATTTTTTTAGTTTAATTTTGACCAATTACTGATTAAACAGATTGAGCTGAATATTGGCTGATTCTCCAGTTGACTTTGATACAATTTTAAAATAAATTTTAAAACAGTTTATCAAATGTGTTTGCAAAAAGACAATTATTTATATATATTTTAATAAAATTTATGCAAAAATTGACACTTTTTTTGAACAATGCAGAACTACTTTACTTCAAAGTGAGCCAACAAGCATTTAACTGTTCACGTTAGTTATTTCTGGCACTAATATGACGAGAAGCTGTCTTTACTTCTGGTAAAACCCCAGCCTTCATCTTTTTTTACTAGTGTCATTCAGCTGCAGAAATTCCCTGCATGCATTGCAAATCTGGGAAAAATTAAACTTCTGAAACGGCCCTTATATAAACAGTCAGGTTCATGTTGCTTGTTGGTCAAAGTTACAAGGAGCCACTTCAGATGGACTAAAGGGCCCCATGTGGCCCTAAAGCTGCAGATTGCAGACACCGTAAACACAATTGATTTTCATCTTTTCCAATCAAATCTAAATAATTTTCAGATGCTACATCAGACAGTGTTTGCATTTATCAACAACTGTAGGAACTGATGTTTCCTTTACAGGAAGTTCCATTCCCTCTATGCTTTATGCTCTTATGTGGCCCATTGCACCTGCTGCTGATGGATAAAAAAGTCTCTTCACACACATTTTACTTCACTGAGTCCATATTAGGACTTAAAGACATCATCCTCGACAAATTTAGATTTAAAGAAAACGTGGCTTTAAGAAGCTCATTATCATTTTCATTGACCTTTTAACTTGACATTTAATTAGAGGTAAAAAGTAGGGTGAAATAGAAAACTCAAGAATAGAACACAGAGCAGTGGAGGGAGGAGACACACAGAACAGCTAATAAACAGCAGCCCACTCTCCCCGGTGACAGTCTGGTCCATTACAGGTCCTAACTCTGTTATTACACTTGTCAACACAACTGTAATTGAAGCGAGTGCCAGGCCAAACCACCGGGGCTCGCAGGAGACGCACGTGCATTAAGAAATAAATAAGAACACGACCGTCGTCGCACACGCTGCCCATATGGACATACAGACACACATAAATATTCACACTCAAAAACAGTTGCACCATCCACATGGCTGCACATGCTACACAGTAGCTGCTTACTGAACGCATGGCAGCACTGTCAACCCCAGACGGCCCTCCTCTGCCCACCTGTCAAATAAACGGAGAGGGGGAAAAAAAAATCACATTCACCTGGCTGGTATCTCAATCGTCTTCTGTGCTCAGTTTTTAGCTTAGTTTATACCAGCCATCTGGCTCAGCGGCTCCCACCCCCTCTCTCTCTCCCCTCCCTCCCCCATACAAAATCTTTACTAACTCTCACTCTCTCTTTAGTCTTTTTTAAAGCATGTCAGCAGTTACCCGGCGCAGCGGTCTTAGTGAGGCTGCTAACGTGGCTAAGTGTCCCTCTGCCTCTTAGCGGGTGCCGTGATTCTGTGTGTGTGCTTCACAGATGGCAAAGGGAGGGGAGGGAGAGTTGGAGGGGGTGATGGAGAGAGCTGTCTGAGGCTCCGGCAGCTCTCAGGCAAGGCGGTCTGTCTGCGGGCATCTGCACTGGCAGCCGCCCCCCTCCTCCCCTCCTGCCGAGCCTTCCCCTTCACCCATCCAGCATTGCCACGGCTACCTCTCCAGCCAGTGCCACATTGGCAGCAACCCACAGCAAAGGGAAGCCGCTGAAATACGGCTCCTCTTGACCTCAGATGCACTTTTTCTGTTTTCCCCCCCGGGAGCGATAATATTGATAAATGATAGGGGTGAATAATGCATCATGTTTGCTCTGGGGAAAGAACGGACAGTAATGAGGCTAAAAGATGCTCTGGGAAGAGAGTTAACCTGCATCTCTGTGCACATCTGCACATCTGCATGCATGCAGACATATATGCTGGCATATTAAAATGAAAATATTAGTATTAAAATTCATTACTTTCGCGTTTCATTTCTTTGAGTTTTTGCACACAGGTAGAGAAGGCCTGAAATAGAGTGCAGTCTTGGTTTGTTTCAAGGGATGAAAACTTTCAGTTCAGAGAGAATCCCTGAATAAATTAAAACGCACCCCACAAATGCATCCAGTTTCGAAATAATTTATGCAGATATTCTCTTGGAGGAACACAATTCTGATTGGCTCAGACAGCGCAGCAGCACAGAACAGGGTCTGACACATCTGTTCCTGACAAATTTGTGGAGGTTTGGGCAGTGGAGGTGTTGGTATGCGCTGATTAGTGCAAAGCTCTCTTTACCCAAAACGTCGGGTCTGTAAACTGTTTAAGAAGGAGGCTGTTGCCATGGTTTTCCGCTCTGTTCCAATCAGTCTTGTTTTTTTTGACCACTTAGCTTTATTTATTCTTCAAACAAAGCCCATGCCTTCTGCATCAACCAACTGTTGTACCCCTGAGACCAATTGTTCTAAATCGTGTATATACTGAATTTCATTCATCTGCAGGATAGCGAGCTTGGATGGTGATTTGAGGCTGATTGGATGAGCTTTGGAGAAAGAGCCTTTACAAGCTGACACCTTTGGCTCATGGGTGGTTTGGAAACAGGGGCTTTGATGAGCGATCGAGATAGCTATCATAATAGCCCGCTAACACAATGTTCAGTGTGTGTGCTGGACCTCCAGTTAGAAATGCATGCTTGCCTTGTTTTTTGATCTCGCTTGAAAAAGACATTTTTCAGAAAAACTTACCTTAATGACACCCCCAGGCAAAATACGATAAAAGTAAGATAAGATTAGATATTTTTTATGACTAAAATGGGCTTTTTACTGATCCTGCATGTCTGTTCTGTTTTATTCTTTCTCTCCCTCCAATACCCCCTCCTGTTTTGTATTTCTCTTCTTATTTTCACCGCTTTAATAACCAGCTGAAACTCTTTTTTTCAGATCTGACAAAGCCAAAGCAGCACAAACACTAAGCAGCTCCCAGAGGTAAAGTCACACTCGAGGAGTGGATTGATGCTCGGTGTGTCAGAGAGGTCTGGAGGTTTGTCCTCCTGTGGGCCGAGGGCTGCATCTTTCGTGTTCAGTAGTCTTGTAAGCTGTTTATTTTGTCCCTTTGCGCCCCTCTTAATAGGAAGCTGTATTCCCTCAATTGGATCACAGCTAATTAAATACCACACATGTAATGTCAACAGACAGAAGTGCCACATAACCGCATCCCATGCTTTTATCTTATTACCTCTGCAGGAGCAGGGTTTTTGGGGCTTTGTTTTTTCTTTTTTTTTTACTTTTAACTTTAATATTCTGCTCAGGTTTTGAGCAGTTATTCTCTCAGACAAGGTGAATAAATATTTTGTTACTGTGAAGCCTGATGGGAGGTTTGACTGGTCCAGTCAGGGAGAAAAAACATGCACATCGTGAGTTGTTTTCAAGCCCTAAACTTTTCTTGATGTCTCCTATAGAGGCTGTAGAGTTTAATAATCGTCTCCCCAGCCTCCCATTCGGTTATAATTCTAAGTAAATAATTGAATATATCAGATAATCTTCCATTACATTTGCAGAGAACTGCAAGTGTTTATGAATAAAATCCTCGGCTTCAACGTAGTTTCTTTTTAACAACATATTTCTAATTGCACACTGATATTATTGATGTTTTTTTTACTCTGACTAGCAGATAAAGATGAAGAATCCTACTTTCTGTAAATGTCCACAGAAAGTCCTGTCATGCATCATGTTCTGTTTCTTCTGTGCTTTATGAGCATCAGGGTTTTTTTCAGAATCAGGATTTTCAGAATCTCAAACCAAATCCTGACTTGATTCCTTTGGATTTCTTTGTTTTTCTTGTATTAATGGATCTAGTTTTTTCACTTACAAATCAAGTAATAGAAAACGGGCTGGATGCATACTTTCTGATTGGCTACATTTCAAGCATTTGTTTCAGACTCTTTTAACAACTGGACATTCACTGATCATCAAACAGACGCCTAGATATGAAGCCATAGTTGTCCTTTTAATGTTTCTGTTTATATTTAACAAATACGATATAACATAAAAGCAATAAAAAAAATTTAATCTATAGAATTGTTGTAAAAATTGTCATATTTTTTGTTCTTTATTGGAACCACAACTCTTATAGAGGATGTCCCATGTCATTTCATCTACAATAACATTAATATAAATGTTTATATTCTGATTGAAAAAGTATCAATTATATGATGTCACAATGCATTTACATTCCCTAGCATGTATGATCATTTATAGTTGTTTAATTAGAGTCATGCTGTAATAGATCATGGAAAAAATACTTTTAATTTGTCCATGTTTGCACTAATAAATGCTGCTACCTGCATGCTACAGTCACAGCTAAAATGTTTATTTACATTTTTATTTATATGACATCATCAAAAATACAATTCATGAAATATCATGAAAGACTTTATTACCCAACTCTACTGGCTGTACTTTAATAAATTATTTGATGAAATTAAAAAATTAATAAATCTATCAGACACAAGAAGTCCACCTTTATAACATTTATTGCAGTTTTAGCTTTAGCAGTTAGCAGCTTAGCACATCCCTACTGCACACTTTAATCCTCATAAATTCTCAATTGATTTTATGACCCATTAAATGGAGACACTTCTTCCACAATCACCTTCTGTCTTTTAGTGACCAGTTTGTGACTCGAGGTGACGTGACATTAGCCACTGGATATTTATTGGACACCAAAAGGAGCCATTAATGAAGTGTAATGAGAGCAGAAGAACCCCTAAAAATAAACAAACTTGGAATGTAAATGGCTTCATGCAAATGTGGTGAACTGAGACATAAATTAATTGATGCTGGAAGTGATGACTGTGTTTATCTGCAGGATGAAATCAGCTGAAGGAGGCTTCTTTTGTCAGCTGTTCCATGGCTTTGACCCTAAAAAAAACTCTAACATCCAATTTTGATTTGATTTAAAGAAGAAATCAGAATTTTGGGGAGTGAAAATGCATACAGAAATCCTTTTTTCTGCAACAGCCGTTGATGTCTCATATAGGTTTTCTGCAGGTCATGTTCTCTTTTTTTTATGAAACAAAAACTGGCTTGACAAATTCAACAAACTCGTGTGTTTACAGCTCATTACTCTTATCAGGTCTTTGAGAAGAGGAACAGGAAACACTGAAGGTCCATCAGATTTTATAGGATCTAATTGATTTCAGCTTCTATTCATCTCTATGATTGCTGTTGGTATTGCAGTTTAGAGAATGAATGAATGAATGAATGACTGGATGGAAGTGAGTGATCGCAGAGGGAATAAAAAGCTTCTTACAGACACACACACACACACACACACACACACACACACACACACACACACACACACACACACACACACACACACACAAAGCCTTTGAAAGACTCATGAGAGTTGTTTTCTTTTTTTAAGTCTCTAAATCTTTTTATTTCCCCTGTATGGTTCTCATGCGCGTGTGTGTGTTTGTGTGTGTTTGTGTGTGTGTGTGTGTGTGTGTGTGTGTGTGTGTGTGTGTTGCTCTACAATCAGTACCACTGTACTCCTCTACATATCAAAGCCGAGGTGGAGAACCATCAAGGGAAGTTGTCTAATTAACAGCGCTGCCATTCTCCCAGACACTTGTCTCTGGTAAAATCTCTGCAGCTTCTAGGGTCCTCCACTCAAAAACATCCACTCAACAGGAAACGCATAAAACACATGGAGGGTTATGACTATTTTATGTTGCAGGGAAAATACTGATTTAGGTAGGAGTCATTTTCTTTGTTGCAACAAGAAGAGATGTGCAGCGTGGCAGGTTTGCTTGAAGGATAAATAAACACGGATAAACTAACAGAGAGAAGATCAAAACAAGTAGAAATAAAAACTGCTTTGATATTAACAGGATTCATTAAGCTAAAGTTTTAAACAACTGACCACTGATCTTCTTATTGTTTCTTTGTGGTGGAAACATGGAATGACATAGTGTTTGGAAGTCAAAGGTTTGAACTGTAAAAACTGATCATCAAAAAGGTAATAATCACATCATTTGACTAAAACAAAATCAGATAAACACTGGTAAAGGTTTAATTTCTTCATGTAATTTGACTCTATCTGCTGCCATACACTCATTTCATGTTAATTAATGCTTAAAACTTTCTCTGCATTTAGATTATTAGTAGCCACAGCAGTCACCTGCAAAAAGTGCATTCATATATTTAAAGATATTTATAGTTAAATACTCACTGATTTTAGTTCTGTACAGTTATTTACTCCTGATTGAAATAGCACCGCTGTCTTTATGAGTTCTAATAGTTTTTACTGTTCTCTGCATGAATTCCAAGCCTACTTTCATAAAACTATTCTGTAGAGTTTTCAGTCTTATTCTGAAAGGGCAATAAAGTACTACAATAATACTACAAGTAAAATATTAAATTCTGAGATACACAGTCAGGTTTCATTAGGTTTTTACTCTTAAATGAGGAATACTTGCAGCCAGATGAGCATAATGTTAAAAGGTTGAAGATAAATATTTGTTCAGATTACATTTCCAATTCGGTATATTAGAAACTATAAATACACATTTCTTTGTTATACCGACTTAATATAAAGGATTTAAATACTAATCCTTAATTTATAAGGTAACAGTAATTTATAGTTCATAACAACATAGGTTTAGTTACATTAGTCATATCTGACAACAAATATTGAAAAGTTCTGGTATTTAGCTGCATATTCCTCAGTCCTATGCATTAAGTATGTTGTCATATTTCATTCATTAAATAAACCTCAGCTCATTTTGCTTTTTCTGACTAAAATAAAAGTAAACATATATTTTTCCTAAACAGTTTTAGTTATATAGAGCATAAATAAAGGTTGGCAGTAGCTGACGGGCGCTCGCTCGCTGGTGGCGGGTGATGCTCTCTGTGATGGGGTGGGGGTGTTGGGGG